>JAMKCH010024304.1:0-20087 GCA_023653785.1 Ophioderma brevispina | reverse complement strand
AACTTTGGTATCAATGAACAATTTTAAGTATCTTCTAATCAGTGGTGCCAAAAAGTACCAACATTCAATTCCCCATTGGTTTGCTTCTGTGACGTCATATTGAACATGCACCCTCGCAATATACTTGGTTAGTTCATGCAAGTTTAACGGAGTTTGCTTTTGCTGTGTTTTGTTCTGTTATTGTCTTCTGGTATTTTTTGGCTAGAAGGACAAAGCAATTCACACTTAAGTGCCTAAGGTGTTTTCCCTCACGTTGGTACCCAAGGGGTCCCAAAGAGACAGCTTTGAGGGGTCATAAGTGCAGTATAAACGAGTTCCGGGTTATTACCTTGAAATGCGCCCGGGGGGGGGGCAGTTGTGTTCAAAGGTGGATATGATGCGTGAACATGAACTTCCGAAATGCACCCTAAACAAGTATTTCCACCTACTAAAAAACATACCCTAAACAAGCATTTTTGTCTGTTTTGCTGCCATAAACAAATCTTTTTGTCAGTTTATGCTGCCTTAAACAAGTAAACATGCAATATTATGTTGATAATATACCCTTATTATCTGGCTTTGCTCGTGTTGCTTTACTTCCAAATTACAATAGTTTTGATGATTTTGATCTCGCGTACATCACAATTTCGGGGTTACGATGCTTCCACAGCATAAACTTTGTAAATCATTTTGATGTTTGTATCTGCTATAGAAGGACAATTTTACATATATTTAACACAAACATTACCATTTTGTACATCCTGGTTGTTTTATGGGGCATCTACAACAACATGTATTTGCCATAGGTTTGTACAGCGATGGCGTGCAGTCGCAAGATGATGAAATTGCTTCTTTTCGGCACATAAAGGGTTAAAATTAAATATCTTTTCTGATTATATATGCCCATACATAAGCAGAAAAAATATTTTGGCAACAGAGTTTGTTAATTTATATTTTAAAATCATGCTCCCGTTAGTGTCTATAGGGGTGGAAATTATGTTATGGCAAGAAATGTTATTATTTTTCATGAAAAAACAATGCATCGATTAATTAGAGTTCCAAAATCATGTTTTCACAAGTGATAAAATCGCAGAAAAACAACCCCCGTGCACATAAGGCCTAAAAAATTGTTGTATTGGAGTAACGGGCCAGTGCAAAATAGGGTAGGGCGGGCGGATTTTTTTTTATTATTATTTTTTTATTTTTAATAATGCATTACTACATCAAATCATCACACATAGTCTATGTAATATTATTAATATTGATACTTTTGACTCTTATAATTGAAAATTGAAAATCTTAAAGAGAAGTTGCCAAAGTTACACCAGAACACAAAAAAACACAAAAAATATTGAGAAAATCGGTTAAAAATCAGGGTAAAAACAACTTGAAAAATAAGATTTTTGAAAATCAATAAAAAGATTAGGGTAGGTATACTTTTGTACAGGGCTTGATTTTCAAAATTAGGGTAGGGCGGGTTACTCCAATACAACATTTTTTTGGCCTAAGTATGGGCGTAACAGGGGTCACTTGTCGGAAGGGGCAATTTCCCGATTTTGAGGCAGACTTCCCCGGTTGGAGGTGGTTTTAAGGCAGATTTTCATGGTTGTAAGTGAAAATTTCCTGGTAGGCAAGGAAACATAAAAAGACTGATTTTATCAAGATTTTCAAGCTCTTTCTTCCCGGTCAAAGATATCTGGGGTGGCAACATGCGCCCCCGGCCTTTTACGCTACTGCACGCAAGTTAAATAATATGAGAGAAAAATATTGATCTAACATAGATATGATGATTTACTTTAATTCTTTCAAAATTTTACACACTACAGTACAGACAGTTTCACTCCAATATCTCCCCAACTTTGAATGCCTACTCCTTTAAACCCTCCCCCCCCCCCCCCCAAGGTAGTGATCAATTTGTTTAGCTAAATTTGTGTATACGGTTCACATGTGAATTGATGGGATATCTGAAATCACGTTACAATATCGTTAAGTGTGTAATTTTTACTTCCTGGGAGCAAAATAAGTCAGAGCTTGCCCGCTTCAACTATACCTATGTAGTGTAATTTATCTAATTTTCGGTGGAACCCCCCCCCCCCTCATGGTGATCCTACATTACTTTAAATTTTTATATAATAAAATGCGCTAACCACATAACCTGATAACGTGACCCAGGCGTTGGCGGCCAAGCCTCATTTCATTATAGCAATTCAACCAAAAATGTCAACAGAAATACAGCATTAACGAGTGCAAAACACAACCAATTTGGGTGCTTTGAATGTGGGGTATCGGTCACTGGGTGTTCCATGAACTACTACGACCGCTCGTGTCGGGGGCGGCTTCGTTGCGTTATTAAATACAAAATAAATAGAAAAAAACCCTTTCAGTGGAGTTTGATTCTTCCCAACTAACTCCAACTGTTTTGGAATAAGAAAATATTCCTTGGACAAACATATAAAAAAATTCATCGAATTTTTCGTCATATTGTTCGCTTTTGACGTGTTAAAACACAATGAGGCGACGTCTGAAATTTGGATGTTCTCTTTGGCCGCCCTCGTCCCCTGATAATATGCATCTTCAAACAATGCTTATAAACGCAAGCATTTTGGAACTTTGTACTAAAGTACATGCATACCATTGTCAATTTCATTGGGTGATTTTCATAGGGGGACGCTTTATTTCCCCCTCATAACTCCACTTGTACCGTTTTATATTTTTTGCATCATGCCAGTTTCAGATTCCTGAGATTTCCAGCTTCATTTTGATATATGATGCACTTTTTCAAATTAGGTCACCGGTACTCGAAAAAGGGGTTTTTTCGGGCTCTTGACTGCAGCACTATATAAACAACAACTCTCTGATATATATAAAGCCAGTACTTTTCTATTAATTAGAAGCCAACATTCGCGTTGAAATCGGAATTCCTATACTTGGTTTGGGAAAAAATGAATATCCTTATTCTACCAATGTGTACTATGGAAATTGACGTTCGCGATGATGCGAACTTTATACTCTTTATGGCGTCATTCAATTGTGTGATATTCCCACTGACGTACTGGCTGTTGGTACTTTCTTTCTGAAGGGTTAAATTTTAAAATGTCAAAGGGCCTTTAGCAAGGCGAAAAAATCAAGGGATGGCAATCCCCCTTTGGTAAGAGCGGGTTAAACATTTGTAAATTTTGTCCACCAGTACAGTACTTCAGCTGAAAATGCTTAGGGATGATAACATGGCATCATCCTAATTTCAATCCGCACACGATTGTATTGGCCTAGAAAGGTCGAATATGATTAAAATCTCTACAGTTGTACCTCCGGATTAAATATTATTGAGTTGTTGCCGGTTAATCGCGAGAAAAATACTATTGGAACAGTTGCATATACATAATATCCATTATGTGTTGTTTTGGATAAATTTGTACATACTGCAAGTATTGATTAAATACCCAACATTTTGTTTGGTCATTTAGAATGACGCTAAGCAATTTTTATTTGCAGATGTGTTCGCTTAAGCCAAAAAAAAATTGTTTGATTGTCCATAGATGCTGTTTTGAGGTGGGTCGGTCGTCGGAAAAACTTTTTTTTTTTTTTATTTTTTTTTAAATGTCAATAGCAACACGTATTGAAACAGTCGTTTGTATTAATAAGTAATCAACACTAAAAATCAAGTTGATTCTTACTGAAAAATGCATCTTGTACAGTATTAAACCAACAAATGCTAAGAAACTGTTTTAAACATCATTTTTTTTTTAATTTTGAAAGTTAAAATTAAAAAAAAAAAAAAAACTTTTGTTGGAATTTTGTCAAAATTTATGGTCGTATTCTTTTGCACAAAAATTAAAAGGAAAAACAAAAAAAAAACCCGTTTTTCTGAATTTCCCCAAAATTAGGGTCGGTCGGACGAGGACAATCAAACAATTTTTTTTTTTTTTTGGCCTAATGCACGAAAAGACATTGGTTTGCCATTCATGAACTCGCTTTGTGCTCTTTATGCCGCCCGTTCAGTTAGCATGTGTGATATCCAAGGTTAGAGTGTGGTGTGGTGTTCAGGCTTGCGGTGTGTGTCGGCGTGTGTGTGTGTGTGAGAGTTTGTGTGTGTGGCATGGTGTGCGTGTAATTTTGTTGTGTGCGTGTAATGCGTGCTTTTGCTTGCGCTCGAGCGTGTGTTGTGGGGTGTGTGGGTGCGGTGTACTACAAGACACATACATTCTGAGTGTATTTTGAAGTATAAGAACATTTCTGTAGAAGTATTTTTACATTGTGGTGTATTTTCTTACAATGGTGGGACATTTAAGTATTCGTACTAGAGTGTACTACGTTACGAATGTCCTATAACGGAAGATAAACTGTAATCTAGTATTAAGGTTTATTCCTAAAGAGTATAAACGAGGTGTTCTAGTTTAGTAACTTTGTAGGGCTTGCGGGCAAATCCTCTTTGCTAAGAAAAGTGAGAAAACTCGAAAAAAAAAAATGAAAAAAAGAAACAAAACCTACTAAAAATGTCTCAAAAAAGTGTCTTTTTAAGAGAACAAATCTCAACACTATATAGGTTTGAAATTCGTTCCTATATAGTTTTGAAAAGTGTTTTTCTTAAAAAAGTTAAAAAAGTGACCTTTTAAGAGATTTTAAAGAAAACTCCAACAATGTAGCTCTTGCAAGTATAAGTGTGTGGTGGTGTAGTTGTGGCTTCGTATGTGCCGATGCATTTAGTGTTTTTGTGTTTGTTTGGTCTGTTTTGTTTCGTTTCTTGTTTTGTTTTTTGTTTGGGGATTTTTTTTTTGTTTCTTAATGAACAGTGACATTATGACTTTTTTGGTAAAAGTGATCACGGTATGAAAATATTTTTATATATTTAAAACATTAGACTATGCACCCCCAGCGTTGATGTGAAGAAATAGAAATGTCTATTGGTCATAATTAACCAAATTGAATGCCCCTATATTTTTTTTAAAGATAAGCTTAGGAAACCAAGGTGAAAGAAATGGACGCATGCTCCGGCTTGGACAGATTGTTGATTTCCTTAGTTGGCGATACCAAAGAGTTCATTAACAGGTATGCTTAGCAGAGAGGAAAAACTCGTCATGTGGTTGTTTGTACCTAGGGTACCAAGTTTGGTCCCATCACTTTTATTGGTGTCATTGACAGGGCCTATAATAACCTCTCAATAGAGCTTTAAGTATGCCGATGACGTAAATTTTACAAATGTCCATCCAAACCAACGAAGGAGAGCAGCCTCAAGCAGGACGACTGCAAGAACCTGAGTTTGGTCCAAGGAAAAAAACAAAAACAAACAGAAAACACCGCAAATATGCTTCAAAAGGGAAGAGCAACCATCTACCCCTTATCGTATGATTGCAGTCAAGTACTGAAGTTGTACGTGAGAGACAAGCTTTTTGGATGCTAGTCCAATTGACAACAACAATGTTAGTAAAGGTAGTACCAGACTTTAATTCGGCCTTTTGAGGGTCATTTACCTGTAAAGGTTAATCGGTTTGCTTTTCTTATTATACTAGAAATGGAGATAGATTGACTACATTTAATATATATATCATTTCATTTTCTGTATATCCTCAATTTTGAGGGTAATGATTAAAACAATGTCAGAATTTACAACACAATTGCCAAGGTTACGTAGTTTGGCCACAAAAATTTTAGGGAAAAGCAGTTATGGCCAAAATAAATGTCTATATTTCAAGGCTTTAACCCTCGTTCCTACAGAGGGGGGGGGGGGGGGTGGGTACCACCCCCCCCCCTTAGGTTTTTTACCGGCTTGCTAAAACCACTTTTTGGTGCCAAATATTTAATGTAATTGTCAATTGACATGTTCCGCTCCTTTTCATCCAAAAAACACCATCCACCGGGGTATAGGTAAGCGATACAGGTGATCCAAAATGAGGATAGGGGGGGGGTGGTACCACCCCCCACCGGAAGAGGAAGTATCAACATGCCTAACACAACACAGGAAAATCACAGAACTTGATTTGGTTCCAATTAGAGACTATGGTCTCCTCGTTCCAATTGATACCAGACTGAGTACCAACATGTCCAGCATTACGTCACAATGACGTCATAAAGTTCGCTGTCAGCCAAAACGGCCATGTACATAGACACACACAGTGAAAAATTCAATTTTTCGCCAAAAGCGTTAGGAAAATCAGATTTTCATGCTGGTTTTGCTGTACTTGATGGGAATGGACTAGTTTATATAATGACAGCCATTTTAGGAGCTATAATAGGGTTTGTTGAGTCGCTTATAAATTCGAAATAAATATCAATTTGACACCCTATATTCAGTCCCTTTTCGGACATTCCACCGTCCACATGGACGTCATGGTGACGCATAAGGGGGATTATTGTTTGGTACTTAGTTTGGTAACAAGGAAAGAAGAAACTCTAAGCGATCCTGTGTACCAAATTTACCGGATCGGGTGTTCAGTAACGAAAATCACGGGGGGGGTGGTAACCACCCCCCCTCCGACGAGAAGAAGTATCAAAATGCATAACACAACACAGGAACATCACAGACACTTGATTTGGTACCATAGATAGCTATGGTCCTCTCTTTCCCATGCAACCAGAATGAGTCGGGAAAAAAGAATACCACATGGCCTAGCCTTACGTCACATGACGTCATAAGTTGCATGTCAGCAAAACGGCCATTTCCATACACACCACAGGCCTCCCGTCCACCACAAATGAAAAAATCAATTTTCGCACAAATAAGGTTGAGGAAAATCAGATTTTCATGCCATTTTTGAATGTACTTGATCAGGAAATGACTAGTTTTATATAATGAACAGCATTTTAGAGCTATAATAAGGTGTTGAGTCGACTAAAATGCGAAATATCAATTCCACTCTATATTCAGAATTTTCGGACATTCCTCAACATTGACGTCATGCGTGACGTCATAATGGGGATGTTGCGTACTTATGCCGTACCCAATGGAAAGAAGAAACTCTAAGCTATCCTTTGGTACCAAATTTACAGGAATCGGTGTTCAGTTAACGAAAATCACAGGCGGGGTGCGAGGTGGAACCACCCCAACCCCCTTCGAGTTTGTTACAAAAAATGGCCTAGGTAGAACACAAAATATCACTTACAACAAGAATACAATTTCACTGTTATCTGTTTTAAAACATGTGTAGTTGATCTTACCCTAAACTTTTAGTTGATCTTAACCTCTAGCTAGTCCCATTAAATGGATAGCAGAATACTGAGCACTCATTTGAAGGCCCTTTATGGCAAAACTACTTAGGCCTATCTCTTAAGATACGTAGTTTTGCCATAAAAATAATAAGGCTACTTTGAGAGAAAATGACAGTAACTTAGATACGCAGTTTTGCCGAAGAAATACCTTCAGATGGTAAAACGCACCCGAGTTAGGATGTGCTTTCAGAAGGGGCATTTTGGCAATAGATTCTGCGAAATGAAAGCAGCGCCCCTAAATTGCCCAGATATAGTTCTGCCATAAAAGGCCGACAGTGTTGGCAGATAAGACGCGTTTTGGTTACCTGACAAGGTATGTCAAAACAGTCCTGGAGTATGCTACAGGTACATGTGGTGCAGTTGGTTAGCGGCCCCGCTCATAAGCATAAGGTGTGGGTTCGCGCCCCGCTGTCGCCAGTGTGTTGTGCACTTGGGCAAGGCACTCGACCTCGCTTGCCTCCTCCACCCAGGAGTATAAATGGGTATCGGATATGATGAAAAGCACAAAGCAAAACAGATTCGCGTGGCGGGGAAGGTGCGAAACCCCACAGTAACATACATGATTGATTTCTGACCCAAAAGCCAAAGACAGAGAGATGGGCCCTCTGCCTGCGGTGACGCACACACCATTTGCCACTTTGCTTGTTTTTGCCTTACTCCGGTCTGGCATAACATACACTGATGCCCAGATCAGACAAATTGAAAGAGTTCAAGATCGCGTCCACCGTATTATGCTGGGCGTTCGCTTCTCAACCCTATAGCGAAGTCCCTTGCTGATAGAGATTCAAACCTGTGTAGGCAGTTTGGCCATGAATTGTGTCAAATCAGATAGAAGATGCAATAATGTTCCCTCACGTTCTAGTACTCGCGGCACGGAATTAGGCGTGCTAGAATGTTTACAAGAGTCAGGTATAGAACCAACAGATATGGAAATAGTTGCAATTCCTGCCCTCACACGGATGTTTAAATGGATATGAATTTGTGTCAATTGATGTTTGTGCAAAGTTTCGGTGGGGCAATATTGCGCTTTGATGATAATAAGTTTGTGGGGAAAGCAAGTTAATCAGTAGCGAGCTATATGGGGTGTGTGTGAGTGATTGAGTGAGTAGGTGATTGAGGTGAGTGAGTGAGTGAGTAGTGAGTGACGTGAGGAGTGAGTGCGTGAGGAGTGAGTGAGTGAGTGGTGAGGTTGTGAGTGAGTGAGGTTTTTTGAGTGAATCGATCCAAGTATGGAATAACTATACAGTGGGTCTTCAAAAAAAAATGTGCTCTGATTCTCATGATTTGCGCCCTTTGGGATCACTCAACCGTGAAATTTTGTGATCAGCATATTAGCCCCCTAGTTAATTATCTTCTTACTTACTGCAAAAAAATTAGAAACTTCCATCAACAACTTATTCAAATATCGCCAGTTATGTAAGCTCATACCGTTTCAAATTCTGCCAATGGGATTTCACAGTAAAGGTGTGAAGGGAGAAATACGTAAGCTGAGTATTCACCCAATAACTCTCTAGATAAATTTGATATTGCAAAATATATACACAGGAGGTGTCCTTGCGACAAGACAAATATTTGTATGCATTTCAGTAAAATTGGAACATTGTTATTAGTTTATCCATGTACAGGCACGACGCCGAATTATTTGGGGTGTTGATTGAAACATTGAAAGAAGTGGGAAATTTTGGAACCAGTGGTCTCCGCTTGCGCATATTTTTGCGTAGCAGTGGACCTACATCCCATCCCCCCTAGGGTTCTTTTGGGGATTTTTTAAACCACCTCACCACAAGAAGAAAACTTTGTCAAATTTCATCTAAACTAGCTAATTTAGACATTTTTTCGAAGAAACCAGCAAAAAGGGAGAGTGGTACACATTTCACCCAAGTTGTTAAGCACATGCACACATGAGGATTCATTACACCCGTATGATTCACACAAGCAAAAATGATGGACCTTTTGGAAGGGGGAGATTAAGACGGTACAGGTCGCAATAGTGAAGTTGGGGTCATGCAAGGTCATATGGACATTAATTATAGAATGCTTCTATTTTTTAGAAAGCACAAAGAATTGTTTGCGTGGTCATAAGGATTCCAAAAAGTATAATTCAGTGATACTCTCTACAAGTTATGGTTAGAGATCTATGCTGAATGCTCAGTCCAAGTTTTCTCCCTCCATCCTTAACTGTGTAAATCCCATTTGCAGGGAAGTTGAAACGGTAGGATCTTGCATAAATGCCGATATTTAACAGGGTGTTGATGAATGTTTCTAATTTTGCGAGGGATAAGAAGATAATTGACAGGCTATATGCTGCAACACAAATCCACCGTTGAGCTGATCCAAGAGGGCGCAAGCATTAGAATACAGCACAATCTTTTGAGGACACGCCTGATATTGGTGTATGATAAGGATATATTTCATCAATGTGCAATTAATATTTTTATTATGATTTTTATTTGCTTGTTTTGTCGACATCTCGATGTATTCCATGTATTTAATCATGCAATTTAAGGCTTTTGTGCTGCCAGTCGATTTTCTAATAAAAATGAAATGAGATGAAAAAAAGTAAGGTATGGGACTCTCAGATCTACGCGCAAAACAACTTTCACCTTAATTGTGTTATGTTCAATGGTGACCGTACCATAACTGAGGCCGTATACGATTACTTTTGCACCGGTTATTCAAAACAAAAATAATAATAAAGAAAGAAAATAATTTTAATAAAAAAGCAGCGTTAACTAACTCTGAATAATCGTGTCTTCGAGAGTTGATCGAATTTACTCTTTTAAATTTTTAAAAGTCTCTGAACATTTATTATCGGTTATTTGCGTAACTATTGCCTATGGTGTTCATATTGTATTATTTATGCCAGCCTCAATAAATGGCATAGAATTTCATTACCGTTCACTCAGTTCGCTCGATTCACCCTAGCTCACCCTGTATCAGTATTCACTGAGGCGATGTGTATTATTTTCATTATTTACAGGATAAGCTTGACAGTTTCATGCACTATGATTCTCGACAAATTCCCGATGGACACACAGAATTGTGCTGTACATATGATGAGTTGTAAGTTTGCATTATGAAAATGAACACCTACTCTCTACTCTTTAATTTCGTCCCTATATATATTTTGATATATATTTCTGCACCTCATAACTAGGACGCACTTGTATCAAAACAATAATTCTTTCTAAAATGATAATTGTTAATGAGTCATTCAGTTACAAGTGCTGCCTCAAATAAACGAATATAGAAGATCATTCTCCCTCGTTCGTGTTTTTGGCACAGCTTTACCACAACACACTACAACGATTTCCAACATAATAATGAAAAACGAAACAAAATATACCTGCTCATATGTCTGTGTTTGACCTTAAAGGCTGACTCATAGATTTTTTTTTTTAAATTCTTAACTATGGTGTATGTATTGAAATATAGTCAAACGAGAACTAACCGATTTAGTCACCTAAATACATGCCCAATGCCAAAGGTTGAGATGTATTGGTATTTTTCGTTTCCACGCAAGTAAACATTTATGTTGTTAGTATACCACGGATACTGGTATAACTTAAATTTCCGGATCCGGAAATTATAACAAAAAGTTGTGATTTTCTATTATGAGTGACTTCGATTTGAGTTAACTATTTCACACAGGTTTGTATATGCACAAGTATTATGTATATTCAAAAAACACAATTTGTTTGAAAATTGAGGGCGCCCTCCTCGGAAAGTCTCTGAGTCAGCCTTTAAGGGAACCCATATGCAATCAAATTATTTTCTTTATTTTAGGTTTTTTTAAGTTGGTATTGTTACTAAACTATATACCCTTAAGATTTCACGGCCAAACTTGTACATTTTCGGGACGTCGAATTTTTCGTTGCCATGGTAACGGCGGCCATATGGGATTTTAATGATGTTTTTCATTCCGAAATTACGAGAAGACCGAATGACATTTTAATTTTTTTTTCCAACACAGATGTATAGTTAACAGCTGTGTCTGTTTACGTACAGAGCCCTTTTTTTATTTTCTTTCATCTGATAGTGATTTTAATTCCCTAATTATGTATGCAAATTTGAAGCAAATTGTGCAAAGAGGGCTGTGTACGAAGTTAGAGCAATGCAAAATACAGATAATTGCCAAATATGAGGTCATTTGGATGTTCAATTCCCGAGAAATCCTGAAATGAGTGCTCAAACTGTCAATTTTGAGAAAAACCGCAGTTAAGTCTAGAGTCAACGATTTTCCTTATGATAAAACACTTTAGAGTTGTAAATTTGGTCTAATTTATAACAAATTTTAGAACACTGAATTTAAAAAAAATAAAACCACCATTTAACTGTAAAATATGTTATCAACCTAATTTACATTGTTTTTAATTTCATTTATTTGTTTGTTTACTAATATCGCTGGTTGAAAAACAATAAAACACATAAGAATTCTACAGTACACATTTGTATAGGAAAACGCATTTTCACCAAAGTTTTACGGTATCTGTTTGGCTTTGATCAACCATAACTTTTGATGGGATTGTCAGATTTGAACCAAATAAAATGCATTTCAAAGATAAAATTACAGAAAAAAATGAAAATTACATAAACTGAACATCGCTTAAATACTCAAATTAAGCTATTTAATTGGGTATAAGTCCCCTTAAAGGCCTCAGGTGACTCCAGATTGACCCGTCGACCAAGTTCATTAATATGCTTAGGTCAGAAGATCATAATGCATAATATGTAGTGTATGAGTTTAGTAATTGCAAGAGTCACATGATTTGAAGGATTTTGACCTTTGACCACTAACCCATTGGTTAGGTGATGGGGTCATAAATGACTTATATTAACCTCTGATCAAGTCCTACAAGATGGGGTAAACGATTTATATGGACGATATCGTATAGCGATCTTAAGTAACCGGGGCTCGGGGCAAAACCCCGATAGCTTAAAAAGTCGTTAGAAAATATTTCTTTAAATCCTCGTCTACCTGAACCACCCAAAGATTTTCCTTAATAAATAACCAAAACTTATAGATTTGCTACCAGTTATTGTTATTGTTATTTATTGCTATTAAAAAATAAGCACAAATGTTACTACTATGACGTCATAAGTCAAAGCAAGTATGAACACACTACATGGATATGGCTTGCAAGTATTAGTAATGCACTAAATCTTGGTGTATACAAGTGTTCATTTGCCATCATTTAGAGCCAAAACTCCATAAAAAATCGGATATTCCTAACTTTTTGGTCCAAAATTATGTTTCGCCATACAAAAACAAAACAAAAATACAATAAAACAAAAACAAAACACACACACACACACACACACTTACAAATGAACAACAACAACAAGCGGCAACAGCAACAACAATCGAAGGTGTGTTATTATGATTATGATTGATGATTTTTTCCGTCAAAAGATATGAATAGTAATTTATGCAAATGAGGTGAAATAACAAAGGATATGAATATTAATTTAAAGACCATAAAGAGCTCATTATAAACTAATGAAGGATTAATATTTCCCCTTATTCCACTGTTATTTGTATTATAGGTTTCCCAGTTTAAAACATGTTTCATTATATTTCATATCTCGTTAAGTTATTTTTCGTCCCAAGAAAACAGAAATGTGCGTTTATTTAAAACAAGTTCGTCTTTGGTCAATTATATTAAACATTTGATCAATAAAATTAACTTTATTTTCATACATTTTCGTCAAAATCAATTTAATTTGGTCTCACCCGTGGCCCATCATCTCTATGTCATTTATTTTCAGATTTGGCTCAGTACATTTCATCTCGTGTGGTGTATGTATAGGCATGGCTACGAGTTAGGCCTATACCATCAGCAACATGTATCATAATCTACCTATCTATCTACATTTCTTTCTTTCACCTATTTTTTCTTTCTTTCACCTCGTTTTCCTTTCTTTCGTTCATCTTTTTTTTCTTTACCTCATTTTTCTTTTTTCTTTACTTTTTATATCATTATTCTTTTTCTTCTTTTTTTCCTAATCTTGTTCTGTATTCTTTGTGCTTGGTATATAAATGAAAATGCAGAAAATATGATAAATTTTGCTGGTGTTACAGGCCTACCTTAGTCATGGCATAAACGTACTGCACACGAAACGAACTATACTGAGCTAAGAATGAAATTATATGACCAAAGACGAAATTGCTTTGTACATTCAGATGATGAGCCATGGATACGACGAATTTAAATGGTTTTCACGAAATTGCAATGAAAATAAGGTTAATTTTATTGATCAAATGTTTAATATAATTGACCAAAGGCGAAATTGTTTTAAACAAATGCACATTTCGGTTTTCTTGGGACGAAAAACAACTTAACGAGGTATGAAATAAAAACTAACTGGGAAAACCTATATTATTATAGGTTTTCCCAGTAAGTTTAAAAGTTGTTTTCATTATATTTCATAATCTTTCTTTTTTTCACCTAATTTTTGTCTTTTTCACCTCACTTTTCTTTCTTTCGTTCACCCTATTTGTCTTTACCTCGTTTTCTTTCTTTCTTGAACCTTATTTTTCTTTCATCTCATTTTTCTTTTTCTTTTACCTCATTTTTTTCTGTGATCTCACTTTTCTTTCTTTCACCTCATTTTGCTTTTTTCACTTTTTTTTACTTTCTTTTCCCTATTTTTTCTTTACTTTTTATATTATTATTTTTATTTCTTTGTGTTTGGTATACAAACAAATGAAAAGACAGAACAATCATGATTAATTTTGCTGATGTTACAGGCCTACCTTTTAGCCATGGCCTATACATACTGCACACGAGACGAAATATACCGAGCTAAAAGTGAAATTATATGACCAACGACGAAATTGCTTTGTACATTCAGATGATGAGCCATGGATACGACGAAATTAAATTGATTTTGACGAAATTGCATGAAATTAAGGTTAAAATTATTGATCAAATGTTTAATATAATTGACCAAAGACGAAATTGTTTTAAACAATGCACATTTCGATTTTCTTGGGACGAAAAAAAAAATTAACGAGATATGAAATATAATGTAAAATATTTTAAACTAACTGAGAAAAGCTATATTGTTATCATTATTATTAATATTTCTTCATCTTTCCCGAAATGACCAGATGCATATCCAATAGACGAATTGTGGCCAGTACTTGATCGATCTAATGTAGTGCTACCGGCTAATATAAGAGTATCCAAGTTCGATGTTAGTGATTATAAGTAGGAGCTTACAATGAATCCTATGATATTGGTAAGTATTTTGGTTCCTTTATTAGGCCTCTTCTGCTTACAGACAATATAGACACATGCATAAAAGAGATATTGTGAAGCACTGCAAAGTAATATATTGTCATATAGTACTTGAAAAATTGTAAGTACAGTGTCTCGGTGATATTACTTCAACACTATTTCGGGGTCCATGCCCTTCAATAGGTTAAGTAGTGGTGAGTGATGTCGGAAATGCGAGAACGGATGGAAATTCATATATTTGTTATTCCGTGAATAGAAAATATACGGCGCATAAAGTGTAAATGATATTACTGATGCACTGTACTTTACAAGTACTATTCTTCAAGAAATATGACCATAAAGAAAATATTACCATCTATTATATGTACCCGTATAAATTATACAACATAAGTTTCAGTACAAAGTAAAATGTGGGTTACTTCAAGCTTTTCTTATATACATTCTTACAAGGATTGGAATGTTGAATTGTTTATAATCTACGGCTACTATATGAGATACAAATGATATAAACACAACACGAATAATAAGCTCCAAACAACTGTTCCTAATTGTGTATGGAGAAAAGAATAACAAATTGAATAAAAGATACTTTCCTGTAACACTCTTTGTTTTCTTAAAATATGCAAATAAAGGTGCACTTAAAATCACTATTTTACAACACGCAGACGTGGTATTACGTAACTAACAGTACTCTAACAGCCACGTTTGATCATTGGTAGGTTAAACTTACAAGAGGTCTCAAAGTGCTCATGTTCATCATTACACAAAATTATTTTAAAAAAATGATAAAATAAGATATTGACAGTGTATCTAGCACCATCTGATATTTTACTTTTGTATATAATACCAATGGCGGTATCAACTTACATGTAATGTTGACATATTGTCAGTTGAGTAAAAACCTTATCATTTTAAATGGTCGCATATTGAATTTGATCTGAAATTTGATAGTGATATTGCTATGCAGTGAAGACTGTCTTTAAGCAAGGATTTTGTTTGTGTGTTTATCTGTATGATTGATTTAGTAAGCGGCTTTGATGATTAAGTGAATAAGCGCTGGTCGTCTATATCAAAGTTTTGTTTATTTTTGCTTTGTCTGTTTGTTTTGTTCTGTTTGTTTTGTTGTTTTTTTAACCTATTGCATTACAACATTAAATAAATAAATAAATAGGGGTGTTATAAAGTGCTAACCATTAACTTTATTTCGGCCTTACTTGTTATTGGTTTCGAGTTATTCTTATCTTAAAGGCACCCCACCCGATTATAACATATATTTTTCCCTGTTTCGTAGGAAGGGCCATCACTAGCATATTTAAATTCCAAAATATTATTTGAATCCAACATACCATTAATTCTTACTATTTTTCGATTAGGCGACGAAAAAAAAAAAATATATATATATATAATACATGTTAGTAATGTGGAATATGCCAAGTCTAAACGTTGGAAACTTACTTCAAAATGAATATAGTGATTAGTGGATGTACATCATACTAAATTGAATCCGGCAAATAATTTTCATTAAATCCGCCACACATGCTGAGGACAACACACTTAGATTCATTTATACGGATGAACAGAGCCACTTTTTATATTGTCCATGCAGTTGAACAGGTTTCAGGTGTTATCATCACCTGATTTAGAAAAACATGAAATTATACGGTCAAAGTCAAAAAGTTATACTAGGTTTATTTTATTCACGAACGAGTACAGCTCAATCTAAATCTGGCGGTGATAACACCTCTAATATTTTTAACTGAATGGACAATAAAAATGTCTCTGCACTTCAGATAAAAAAAATATGAAACGCTTTGTCCTTTGCATACCAGAATTGAATATCAATATTCCATTATTTGCTGGAGTCAATGTTGTATGATGTATATTCACTTATCACTATCACTAATTTTCAAGGAACGAAATCGATGTGTCATCTTTTTAATTTTGAAGGCAGTGTGCAACGTTAAGACTTGGCATAATCCACATTATTGAAAGGTACTACAGCTACCATTAATCTACGCAGAATAAGCTATAATGACGTCCACATATTGGTCACTGGTTTTCAGGGAATGAATTTGATGAAATTTTATTAAAGAGACATGAGGAGATTTCCAGAAAGAAGCGCCCCCAATTTTTTTCAAACCCGGGTTTTTTGCATATTTGGAATGCTTTCCAATGTATTAGATCACACCTGAAGTGAATAAGCCGAATAAGCCGTCTTTATGTAATAATATGATGATTTAGTACTTTCTGTCGTGCACGACAGAAAGTCAAAGCACGGTGTTTTGTGGGGACAATTACGATAGTCAGGCAAGTTCAAAACAAGGTTTGCTGTTTTCTTTTGTACTTGTTTGTCCAATAAACCTTCGGAACGTTCTTCGTAGGTGGTCTACAATCGATCCTGTGTAATTTGAGAGAAATTTGTATCCTAAAAAAATCTCCTCCTGTCACTTTAATTCTAAAGATGTCCAATATTAAATTGTTATTATAATATTGATTAGTATTTATGGTTGACAGAGTTTTTACATCGCTCATGTAATATACCCTGTCAAAACATCTGTCTCAAAACCAGCAACATGTGCTTTGGGAAGGCGAGCACTTCATTGCGCCCTTTCAAATAAATACACACACATGTGTGTGTGTGTGTGTGTAGTGTGTGTGGGGGTGTGTGGGTGTGTGTGTGGGTGGAGTGTGTGTGTGTGTGTGTGTGTGTGTGTGTGTCTTACAGCCTAAATACCAACCGTTTTGTGTAGCTCCTGGTTTTGTAATCATTTCTCCTGGCATAAGGACATACGACGCAACTCAGTTCCTAGATTATCAGTGGATAATACCGCAAATGTCCCACTCTATCTTTTAAACCATATGTTGTTAATGTCACTACGGTTTCGAAACATGAGTTTAATAGCAGATATTGTCTTCATTCGTAGATACTAACATTAGCTCTTACAAGAGGGCAGTTCTTGAACCTCTTGTATTGTAAAAAGCTCTAGAAAGTCATGACGATCGTTATGTATACAGCGCGTCTTGATACTACAATAGAAAAAATACCCTCACTGCGTAATAACAAGGAGAGAGGATAGTAAAACGTCGAAAACTGAAAAAAAATAAAGTCCTTGTCACAAATTCTAAAACGGTCAAGTGAAATTTAATATAGTTCAATTTGGATCTTAGATTTTAAACAGGGACAAAATATTTGATTATTTCAACAAATACAGCGCTTCTCGGAATCATCGAGTATGAGAAGACAACAGAAGACAACACTTAGCCCTGGAGCTAGCACACATTTGTAACACATCTCAAGTACAAAAGGTTTGAGTGATTAAATATGTTGACAGACTGACAGAAACCCCTGAAACGTGATTCTTAAGTGCCGCAAGTGGTGCCTTAAGGAGAGGGGGCCAAAACAAAGTTTGTACAGGGGTCAAATTTGTAAATTGATCCAATCATGTTGAAAAGCACACCATGTTATGTGTCTAACCATAAGGATTCAGAAAGGTATAGTTTGTAATATGTACAGCCTAAAGTTTCAGAGTTATAGGCTATTTTTTTTTTTTTTTTTTTTAGCTCCTGGTTTTGTAATCATTTCTCCTGGCATAAGGACATACGACGCAACTCAGTTCCTAGATTATCAGTGGATAATACCGCAAATGTCCCACTCAACTTTTAAACCTTATGTTGTTAATATCACTACGGTTTCGAAACATGAGTTTAATAGCAGATATTGTCTTCATTCGTAGATACTAACACTAACTCTAACAAGAGGGCAGTTCTTGAACCTCTTGTATTGTAAAAAGCTCCAGAAAGTCATGACGATCGTTATGTATACAGCCCGTCTTGATACTACAATAGAAAAAATACCCTCACTGCGTAATAACAAGGAGAGAGGATAGCAAAACGTCGAAAACTGAAAAAAAATGAAGTCCTTGTCACAAATTCTAAAACGGTCAAGTGAAATTTAATATAGTTCAATTTGGATCTTAGATTTTAAACAGGGACAAAATATTTGATTATTTGAACAAATACAGCGCTTCTCGGAATCATCGAGTATGAGAAGACAACAGAAGACAACACTAGTCAGTCTAGTTTAGCGTGCAACGATGTAGTGGTCGCCTAGATTTACTATAACTGCAATGTCGCACTCGTCCATATTAACACTCAACTTCGAAATTGCGCTAGACATGGCCAATGTGTCTTCGATTTGCGTTCTTTTATTTCAACAACAATCTTAATTTCGAGATGCTTCAAGCACACGTGACTGTGCATTTAAAGTGATTAATTCCAAAATTTACTAAATCCAATAGCTGCCTGTGTAAAAATCATTTACAGAAATTCATAAGAGTTCAATGATATAATGATAACAAATTACTTTAATAGTATTGTCAATGACTTGCCTACATTTTTGGATAGAATGATAATGCGCTTTGCTCCCATGCTTTTAAAACATCAATAATAATAGAACGATAAGAATTTTGTAAAGGTATTTCCTCCAAAATGAGTTAAATCCAAAGTTCGACAGTTTGACCTTTGCATTAAATAACTTCAGGAGCGAAATATGTATTTAAATTATTAAGAAATGCACTAAATCACCATAGCTGTGACAGGTCTATCCACTTATGCCATTACACTTTTAACATTTTAAAAATATCCACACAAAATATCACACAAAGTAGCTATTTGAGTTAGCGTCTTTTGGGAGTAAACTCTTCATTTACTGACGGAACTAGGTCATCCTTCCTGATCGCAAAGTCAATGATATCTTTCTAATATAATAATGAATAACCCCTTGCGACGCCATTAAAAACTAATAAACCATGCATGTATTTTTTTCAGTGTTAAACACTGGAACTGATACATAAAACCTGAGTGGCTAGATTCTGCAATATTTCTTTCTGATATAATTAATGGCAGCTTAGTCTTATTTGAAAACATAGAGTTCATAGCCGTGCAAAAGCAGTGCAGCTTACATCATTTCAATAATTTGGCCGGGTCTCTTGATGTGAACTCTTCTGAATGAGATGAACTTCATATAGTTCACACAGCTTTATAGCGTCTACTGAAGGGGGTACCACCTTCAATTTTGGTTCCATCCTGCCATAACTCTTTTTTTTTCTGCTAACAAAAGCTTTAACCCTTGTCCAAGGGAGTGCTGCACCACCTAGCATTTTTCTCATGTACAAACAATGCGCAATTGTGTCGTAAAATGTTTTAGTTAAAGTTGACTGCAGGGTTCCCGCTTAGTAGGATTATGGTGTCAAATGACAGACAGAATTTTCACTGGACACAATAAATTCGGAATGATTAACAAAATGAGGTCCACTTGGACGCCATAATTCTAAGCCTCTCAAAGGCAACAAAATATATGTTTCCAAACCTCAAAAGCAAAATTGATAGACACAATATTTTTGCTAAATGCAGCATTCAAAATAGTGCTTATTGTGGGAAAACCAAACTCACAATATTGCAATGGCTATTACTATAGTTTTACTGACAGAATTTAACATTAAATGTGAAATGTGATACCTCAAAAGTTTCACCAAAGGCACAGTTGAAATCAGGAAATATTGCGCACCATGTATTTGGAAACTGATAAGCCCTGTACTACAAACATTTTGTAGGCTGGTCTCGGACCACAAAATATTCCACTGGACCAGATAATTCTGAACA
>JAMKCH010024303.1:0-85815 GCA_023653785.1 Ophioderma brevispina | reverse complement strand
CCTTTGTGTTTAGCTTGACAATATCCTCCGCTTAGGTCCATCAAATTGGATGGAATAAAAAGCGAGGATTTAGCTATGCTTGTCTAACCAATAAAGTCAAATCTCTGGCAAAAAATGTCAGTTTATATTTTTTTTAATTTTTAGTTTTGATTGTATAGTTTTTATTGGGACGTCTGTAGTAATTACACATTGACCAAAACTAAAGACCACTATACTTTTGTACACAGCGCTAATATCCATCCAGCATGCCGGTGTTCAGTACATACTAGATTCTGTTGTAACAGAACTCAACAAAGACCCAAGCCGAAGGTTCATCTATGTGGAGACGGCTTTCTTTGAACGTTGGTGGGATCAGCCGGTACAGACCAAGACATGCAGCTGCGTGTGCATGATGGTATGTAGATGTCCGTCAATTTCTGCTTCCACCTAGGGGTATATCTCTATCTGATTGGCTTATACAGGACAAAACATGAATGGCCCTCTGACAACTAATCCAATTCGACATTTGCATAGCAGGATCCCGGGTGCAGATCCTGGGGACGATCAAACCGCAACTGCCAGGAGTCCGTGAGATAAAGCCCTCGACGGGGTACAATGACAGAGCGCCGGTGGGTTCAATTTGAGCCTTATAATGGCGTCTCTCTTTTAGACCCTTGGGGTGCATGCGTTCCCTCCGCACACCCGGCTATGCACATGTAGTATTTCTATATAGAATCTCTCGATTTGCTTATTACATCGTGACCATCAAAATCTTGCTTGATGCTAAGAGATATAGGCATAGGGGTTAAAGTGTAGGATAAATCTTCAAATGGAAATGTCCAACCGCGTCTGTCTTCGGTATTATCAGCTGCTTGAGCATTAGGTGACAACAAAAACAACCATGTAAAAAATTTGCCATATGTATGTAAAATGTATGTTAAAACCTCACCATCAGTATTCTGTGAATATGAGGTTGTAGTGTTTATGGATTTCATTGTTTCACTCATGAGTCCGGTAAAATGTAAGCACAAATATGAAATAATATCTCATGTTGTCTCCGTCATCAGGTCGTCTTGAGTTCATCAATGGAGGTTGGTGTATGAAGATGAAAGCACTACTCATTACCAACCCCGTCATTTGATCAGATGACTTTGTGGCCTACGGTTCTTGGTGACACTTTGGAAAATGCGGCCTTCCTAGAGTTGCATGGCAGATTGACCCCTTCGGTCATTCTAGGACAAGCATCATTACTTGCACAGGTATTCTTGGAAATTTAGTACTCATCAGGCCCTTCCCCCCCCCAAAAAAAAATCCACAAAAGGGGGCAATTTTTGGCATGATTTTTTTGCATACAAGGTCCAAATTTAAGAAATTTTGACAAAAGTCCCACATTTTTGGGATCAGATATTCAAAAGTCCAAAAGGACCATTTTAGGGGGGTAGGTCTACTTTTAAACCAAAAAAGGTCCACTTTTTTTCGAGGTTCCGCACCCCCAAATAAATCTGTGTAGGCCCTGGTACTCATGACTTGATATAGAGTGCACACTACCAAAACTCCCTGCTATGATTTCCTGTACTAATGGTAGTGGAAAAATGTTGTTTTCCAATGTTGAAAAGCTTAGATCTATATTCAAATTAGTGATATCCTGCCAGACAATATTGTTTCACCACAACTATAACCAAACCAAAACCAGTTTGGGATGGAACAGCGGTTTGAACTGAACAGCTTTCCTTAACCTTCCTCTACCTGGTAACCTGGGCTAGAAGTAACACGATTGACTTCATGTGGTTTCATTGTTTAGCACAGTGAAGCTGAACCATTTCTTAAGCTGGCGAGACAGGCAATTCTGGCTGGAACCTCCCTTGATTTCTAGACAAAAATGTCTCACACCTAGGCGTTTTTGTGTTATCTGCAAGAAATTGGCAGAAGGCACATAGGGTTTTCTCTGGGTTCCGTATGTCTGTGTATCTGTTTTTCAAGTTTCAAGTTTCAAGTTTGATTCTCCATACACAGATCATGTCATACAAAAAGCATGTCATTTTCGATGGGAGGGTTGACCAAATAGAGAGCAAAGCTCTAAAAATAATTTGCCACCCAATAAAAATATTAAAGACAAGGTTACAACAAACTCGAACCAAAGGTACAAGACAAGGACCGACAAAGACCAGTGCAGACATACATTAAAGATACACCAATTAGAAAAGACATCTGGCATATTTAAGAATAATGCGTACCCTCAAGAATATCAAATTGAAATTTAATGTCCCATTTATGTAAGGTTGTGGGCTATACGAAGCTCCTCACCTGGAAATATTAAGCCCAAAAAACGCTCCTAATGGGATAAAATCATTAAGGTCCCCGCAGACGACATAATTTAGCAGACGACTGAAATGGCATCACAAGAAACCAACCCCTCAAGAGTTGATTCCAGGCCATGCACCCTGCCCGACCGGTCCTATTGACCCTTGTGTTTTTAATAACAATGGTTATGAACCGTGGGGCAATCCACCGCCATTGCAGATCGAGATCAATCCGCTTCTCCAGATCGCAGAATCCAACCACAGGAGACCACGCAAGAATGATACGGCGCTGCGAGTGCGAAAGCACGGCGACCTCCCGAAGCGCAAAGTGTACAAATGCTTCGTGTAAAGCTGTGTACCTTGGTATTCAAAAGAATACTAACGCGTAACCCAAGTACGCGTGTAACATGCAGCGACACAAACCGGCGTGCACACACCATGCACGGGTTGCAGATCTGGAGCAGGTAGTCGCCAGTTGCCCGTGTGTTTTCGGCAAAAATTGGTCTACAAGGATTGAACAGGAGCCGATCTGGATCCGCCATGTTGCGTGAAGATTCCCCCATGATAGTCAGATAACACATTTGGTGATTTAAAGTTCGGGCCCAACCCCCCTAAATTTAGCCAATAACCCACATGGATGTCATTACCCTCGTATACACGCATGTCTTTTGGTTTTTTTTTTTTTTTTTTGGGGGGGGACGCTATTTTATGTATAAAAATACACCTATGCAGTTTTTGTGTTATCTGCAAGAATGCAGAAGGCACATAGGGTTTACTCTCTCTCTGGTCCGTATTGTCTGTGTATCTGTGTGTGTGTGGCTGTTGATGTCAAAGTGATTAACCTATATATTGGCATGCCGTATGAGTTCCGTAGGGCTCCGATGATGTAACTTGGTGGGTGTGGAAAGAGGGGGCGGGGGGGGGGTGACCTGGTTGGTGACCTCGTGTGACCTCCTGTGACCTTTGTTTTCATTCATTCATTCGCAACCAGGACATCAGAGACGAAACTCGCGGTCTGCCCAAAAATTGTTGTGGCTGCATGTAACCACAGGTCAATCTTTACTGATAAAATCCCGGGTGTGGGAGGCCCAGGAAATTTCCTAGCACGAGTCCAGGTCGAAGTGGATTGAGGCAATCCCACAATGCAACGTTTTTGGAAATTCCACGCATTAAGGTCAGGTGAGCCACAAAAAATCCTATCTTAACACATAACAACACCTCTTCTACACCTCATTTTAGCCACCAAGCATTAGAACTTAAGGGAAATTTGTAGCATGATCATGAAATGACTTGTGGTTCTTTATAGCTGGCGGCCCACTTAGCAAGCCGTTTTTTTTAAATTGACCTCACTTGAATAGTTGAAGTCAATTGGAACAAACTTGTGTTCATAGTGCCCATAGGATTCCTCATATCTTGATGAGGTCAAAGGTCATTGCCACGATCAAAGATCATGTGCCAAGGTCAAAGGTAAAGGTCATGTGAGTCAAGTTGAAAAATAGGCTAAAAATGTAAAATTTGACCCAATTTGAAAAGGTGGGGGGGGGGGGAGATTCAATTGGAACCAAAATTGTCACAGGTGCACCAAGGGATCCTCATATGTTGAAGAGGGCAAAAGGTTCATATGCCATCTCAAAGGTCATGTGCGGCCCTAAGCTTTATTCTTTGAATATAGCGAGCGAGAAAGCTGAGAACCGTGAAATGAAATTCTAGTTTCTCTAAGTACTATGTGTGTGTGTTTGTTTTTAAATATTTAAAAGCTATTTAGTAATAAACATTCTTGTGATTGATTCAAAACCCCTCTGGCTCCAGGTAAAGGGTTTCATAAAACACATTCAAAAGACATGTTTTAATGCAGTACTACAAAAACCAACTCTGTGTTACAAGTAAAAAATATGAAGATATCATTATATAATAAGGGACAAAACTCAGTCATTTTGGACCTGAATTCAATGGGTTTTTGTGCTGTTTTGAAAAGCTAATAAACAATTCATTTTAATATATATAAGTAATTTGCATAATTGTTTATGCAAAGTACCTGAAATGAGGGCAAGTTTAGAGAATATTTTTTTTTATGTGGAACTCTTGTATCAAAACAGTTTGATCGTGTTTTGCCACTGGTTGTAAAGTAACTGACTTGTTCTTGTTAGGATGATCGAGTCATACTTGAAAATATTGTTCTTCCAGAGGGGTTGATGGATTTTTCTTGCTCGTCATTGACACATTGACAAAGCAACACAGCCTTGAGATAGCACGTGGATGGAACAGAACAAGAATGGCATAGTAATCCAAGACTGGGAAAATGCTGCTGATATTTCTTTGCCGCCCTCTGATGCCAGACTAGGGCCCACCTGGATAATGACTACGATCAGTTCTGTGCTGATCCTCCAATACAGGTGAGTCATAGTTGTGGACAGGAGGACATTTCAAAATATCCAGAAAAAAATAAAAAACTTAAAAAAAGCAAAAAATAAAAAAACTTTTTATCCCCCTGGCTTGAAAAGCAGGAGGGGGAGATTGCGAGGGCACGCACGTCCGTATTTGTGTTGAATGGGTATGTATGTGTAGTGTGTTAAGTTGGTTAGCTTTTAAACCAAGGTTAGGTTTTGTGTTTCAGGTCTCCTTCGAAAAGTTGAAACCAAACTTGGGGGTAAGGTGACAATATAGGTTCCTTCATATGTGCATCATGTCAACGTCTAAATTTTGGGACCAAGGGCAAAGGTCATGAGGTCATGTTCCTTACTCTGCCATCTGGCCCACGTGGGATGAATGCAAGTTACTT
The DNA here is from genome assembly GCA_023653785.1 of Ophioderma brevispina. Classification (NCBI taxonomy): domain Eukaryota; kingdom Metazoa; phylum Echinodermata; class Ophiuroidea; order Amphilepidida; family Ophiodermatidae; genus Ophioderma; species Ophioderma brevispina. The sequence continues at coordinate 80,757 of JAMKCH010024303.1, read as the reverse complement.
GCAGTTTTTTAGCTCAGCATACGTAGTATGCAGAGCTATGTTATTGCATGTTTGACTCTATCGTATCTATCTATCTATCTATCTGTCCTGTCTGTCGTCCTTCTGTCCTGTCTGTCTGTCTGTCTTCGTGTCCCTGTCTGTCGTCCCTGTCGTCTGTCTGTCTGTCTGTCTTCTGTCGTTTAACACTTGCCATAATGGCTCTTGTTTGTCCAAACGCTTGGGACCGTTGCAGGCGAAAATCGTTCATAATAATCATTGGACCCAAGGCCCATGTGGGGTGTTCACAGATTTGGGTCAACGTCATATGTGGCCGATTAAAGGGGCATGTCTTTAAAACTATAAATTCCTTCTTGTGCCCCAAATCAATTGTTATAATCACTATACTTGGTAGAAGAACCGCTGACCAAAGGCCTATATGGGGTGTTTACTGATTTGGGTCAAAGGTCACGTGGCCATAAAGGGGGCATTCTTTGAAACTCTTAAATTTCCTTCTTGCGACAAATCAATTGCTATAATCACTAGACTGTTAGAAAACCGCGACCCCAGGTCCATATGGGGTGTTCACAGATTTGGGTCAAAGGTGGTGTCACTTGAGCCAATTAAAGGGGCATTCTTTGAAAATCTATTAACTTCCTTCTGTGCCACAAATCAATTGCTATAATCACTATACTTGTAGAAGAACCACTGACCCAAGGTCCAATATGGGGTGTTTTCAACAGATTATGGTCCAAGGTCCTTGAGCCAATTAAGTAGGGGCATTCTTTGAAAATCTATAATTTCCGTCTTGTGCCACAAATCAATTGTTCTAAATCCCTATACTTTTTTGTTTAGAAGAACTGCTGACCCAAGGTTCAATGGGTGTTCACAGATTATGTCAAATTCATTTGGGCCCAATTAAGGGCATTCTTTGAAAAATCTAATAAATTCCTTTTTGTGCCACAAACAATTTCTATATCTCCTAGACTTTGGTCAGAAGGACCGCTGAACCAAGGCACATACAGGGATTTCACATAGTTTGGTCAAAGGTCAGTTGGGCCAATTAAAGGTGGCATTTCTTTGAAGATCTATCATTTTCCTTACGTGCCACAAATCAATTGCTATAATCCCAATGTGCTCAGAAGAACCACTGACCCAAGGCCATATAAGGGTTTCACAGATTGGGTGAAAGTCATGTGGGCCGATTAAAGGGGCATTCCTTGATGACATGAGACTTGCTGGCCTTTCCTAAATAGTAGGTGCCCTTGGTCTCAGATCATCTGGGTGCAAATTCTCACCATCTCCCCATGAGCAGTCCTATATTTGTATACTATAAGCCAAACCAGGGTACTACTCCTAAAACGTCTCTTACTTATGCCTCATGTGTGCACTTTTCACGATTAATATCGCCACAATGGAAAATGTTGTGAACCCCAAACAAGCCCGGTGTGGTGTCGGGGTGGTATCTGCACAGCAGATGTAGCCAACTCAAGAGGTCAAGGACTTCAAGTATCTAGGGTCCTATGTTCCCGACAGGAAGATAGACACTTCCTGTCACGCAAAGGATAGCTTGGAATGCCTGCAATAAACTACACCCTTAATGCAATCGGTATCTCCAATTCACCAGCTGACATTCTTTAGAAGCCTGTGTAAAGTTCCTGGTATATGGATCTGAGACCTGACCATGAAGAAAGAGCGACAGGATAGACTGGATTGCACCTACACCAAGCTTCTTATGCGATACAAAACATATCCTGGGGGCGTGAGCCAAGACCAAAGCACATATATAGGAGATACCCTCCATTTCATCTTCTGTTGCCCACCCGTGCACGAATTTCCGGTCACTGTCATCATGCGATTGACCAAGTAGTCGCAGACGTCACATTTGGTAATGTACCATGCCAAAACAGGGTCGTCGCCCCTTAACTACATTGACGTAATTGCTCGAGACATCCACAGGATCCATCTGACATTCCCTCCCCAACCTAATGACAACCGGTACATTTTGCCTACCAGGTACCGCATCTCGGCTGCGGCCGTTTAGATAGATTAAGAGATGCAAATAAAAGAAAGGAATAAAAAATAACTATAAATGTAAACGGGGTGCTACTCCGAAGCGTCTCTTACTTATGCTCATGTGGGGACTTTTCAAGATTAATCTCTGCACAATAGAAAGTTGCACCCCCAGGGTGGTGTGCCAATATTAATAACTAACCTGCTGAGCTGCAGCACCATTGGTGCTCTTGTTTCTCCAATGAGAGACTGTCACCCCCATATAGCTTAAAGGTGCACCCTATGATTCCAACATTTTTTCTCTATTTTATTTGGAAGACTCACCCACATAGCTTAATGGTACAAGTGTGCGATACATATAATTTTCTCTATTTTATTTTGTAAGACTCACTCACATAGCGTAGATTGTAATGCCTGATTACATCTTTACTTTTTTTGTTTGCTATTTTGTTTTAAAAGACTTCCCCATATAGCTCTGCCTGATAATAACATTTCTTTTGCTCCCTTTTTCCTTCCCTAAGATAACTTTTTCATTTGATAAGCATATTTTTAATGTGAACACCAGTTGGATATATTGCATCAGCCAATAGACTGCTCTGATTCTAACCACGAGCCACGAACATATTTTTGCTCATACAGTGACAAATCAACCAAATATTTAAACATAAAGATTTGTCAAGACTCATAGGAACCTGACGAAGCATGGAAGACCATACCTCCTCTTTGAAATATTTAATACATTTGGGTGATTTGTAAATACACAATGTATTGGTAAATTGGGGTTTCCCAAACCGGAAATGCAGTCAATTTTTTACTGTACAAATGGGCGAAAATGACAATATCATTTTCTACTCATTGAAACAGCTCAGACCTTAAATCCGAACATTCTACCTGATCCGTCCATGAGATAGGGTGTTTTATCCCCTTGTTGTTTTTTCGAGCTACGGGACCGTGAAGACTAGCATGCAGCATGGGACCCTGGAGGTCAGGTCCCTTTTCAGGCAGTCAGGTCCCTGTATGTCAGATCAAATAAAAGTATCAATGCCACCTTTATTTCGATATTCCTACAGAATTCATACTTAATATTGATAACTGTATCCAGATTTATTTTCTCTCAATTGCGCGTCTAAGTCACACCCGTACGCAAGCCAATTCAGCTCAACATAGCAACAAGTTTAAGCAACGAACATCATAATTATTAAATCAACCAGCATCCCGAGGAGAGTGAAAGAGTAGCCCAAATGGCCCCCCTCCACCGGTCACGTGCACGATTACAAACAGTCGCATATGTGAGTGGCAGACACCTGGCATCCCACGCTTTAGAACACCGCAAAACCCCACAAAAAGGAGAAATAAACTCCTGGTCAGAGTAATAGCATGGCATGATTTTCAGCCCACCATTCTCTCTCTCATTTGTTGGGTACAGACGTTGAAACCCATCCCCGGCAAGGATAAAAACACTTGTCATTTGCAGATGGGTCTGGCACTTGCCTTCTATTTCTCATGTTATTTACCGGTGTGAATCCCCATGAGTCACCATGGTCATGCAGGTGACTACTGGGCACAGTATATAGCTGGCTACCTGTGGACCTATGATGTCGGTAACTCCAAAGTACCCACCATACATTTACCCTATCAGTCACCATACAGTCTACTGTTTTGGTTGTTTTTCTTCCTTGTTCCGTGTTGTCGCTTTTGCTTGGTTTTAGCGCAGTGAGTGACCTCTGGGCCGGGTCTAAGCGCTTTATAAATGTCCATATTATATTACTGGGGTGGTAGTGACTTTACTGGGCACAGTATAATACTGGCTATCTGTGGACTTTGATGTAACTCCAAGTACCCCCCATACAGTGGGGGCCCCATTAGCCATTGGGCACCATAATCTCAGGCAGGTGACTACTGGGTCATAGTATATAGCTTGGTTGACTGTGACCTATGAATATCAGTAACTCCAATTATCCCCCCATCAATGGCCCCATCATGTACCATAGTCTCAGGTAGGTGACTACTGGGCAACCTTTATATGTTATCCACTACTGAGGACCTCTGATGTAACTCCAAAGTACCACCTACCCACCATACCAATGGCCCCTCAGTCAAGTCACTTATTCAGTTCACTGACAGTACTACTTACTTTTAACAACACAATATTAGTATTTTATTTGCTTCTCTCATGGTGCTTCACTAACCATCTCATTTGCACTTGCTTTCACTAACCATCTATTTGCATGTGCTTTAACCTGCAGTGGGTGTTGCTTGTCATTGCAGTGATAGAACAATGTCTTTCTTCTGTCAGTGTTTGCTGTGTATTTAACATTTTTAGTTCCCTTGTACGTATACTTTGATTTTGATATAACCTATACCTTGATGCAATCTAGGAGTGACATTTGTTATTGTTGTAGCACAGTATTTTTAAGCACATGCCATTAAAGTCGATAGAAGAGATTTCTGAGGATACAAATTTCTCAAATTTGTACTTGATTGTTTTTAGAGCACTTAACCAAGAATGTTTCAGAGGTTTATTGGACAAAACAGTGGAAAAATGGCCAAACATTTTAAATTGGGGGGCCTGTTATCTTTATTGGCCTTATGGAGAACATGGTTGATTAAACAACTGTTATGATGCACAATAGCACAATATGAACTTGTATACTCTCCCTCATTTTGAAATCTCCTAGTCAGCACAGGGCTGTTACGCTCACCTCGTGCACTTTGTGGGAAAAGTATGAAACTTTGCACATTGGTAGTACATTTCTGTAGAATATTTAAAGATATGTACATATTGTACCTGTTCCAATATGGCCGCCAAAGGTCCAAAGTACTTTCTACATGTGGTCAAATTTTCAAGTAAGTCATATTTAAGCAAAATGATCCAAAAAATTATTGCTCATAGTGACTTCCAAGATTCCAAACAATATATTTGTCCGTACCTAGTCATAGCGTTTAGGTTGTATTATGTGTCAAAGGTCACCAGTCAATATATACATTTTATTTAGATATATGGAAATACATCTCGAAGTTATTTAACTTGTAATATTAATACGTGAGTAAGTGTAAGTGTCTGGGGGGGGGGGTGGCTCATTAAAGCTTCACGTAAGCTCAACGTCAGTACATCTATGTGAAACCGTTTAAATACAGTATAAACATTGTGCCTTTTCTAACATGGCCATTAAAGGTCAACAAACTTTTCGTACATGGGTAAATTTTAAAACTATGTTCATATAAATAATAACAGGTATATTACAATTGCTCATAGTGCCATCAGATTGCACACAATATACTTACCATACCTATTACAATACTTTTAGGTAGCACGGTGTGTCCCAGTCCACCCCTCAAGATATCCTCTATAGATGGAAATACTATACCTAAAATGATGAACAGCAGTAATAAATGGTAAGTTCTATCAAGCTTCAGCAGTAGCTCACTTTGCAGTGTAGGTCAGTTTTCACAGTCAGGGGCAGGTACACATCTTAGAGAAGGTGAAGGCAGCTACAGCTTTTGGTGTATTATCAGTACATTGCCATTTAAAGGTGCAGGGCAAAGCCAAGGCTAGGCTTAACCGTCTTCAATCACGCTATGGTGTCGGAGGCTCTGACTCTTCAACTGGTTCTCATCATATCTTCACAATAGGAGTCAATCTGTCCTTATTGATGTGTTAAATCGCAGCTGTTATGGTTGGACTATGGTATGACTCAGGGGTCTGTGTGTGGTCCCCTTGGGTTTTATCTATATATGCCCCATTGAGAGCACCATAACACGAATGGTCTCTTCTGTGTGGACATAGCTGATGATACCCAAATTTACATCAGCTTCAATGTCAGGGACCCAACCATCATCCAATTGAGAAAATTGAGAATGTATTGAGGATGTGAAATGTGGATGTATCTAAATTTCTTAGTCCTCAATGACAGAAAACTGGGATCATACAGATTTACATCGCGGCTTTTCAACGTAAGCCAAAATTCTCTATCAAAGTATGTTGAAGTAGCTGTTAAATTACTGCACCTCAAGTAAAAGACCTAGGTGTTGTGTTTGATAAACATCTAAAGATGCACCATCATTGAAGCAACTTATGCCGAAGGCTCCTTGGCTTGGAGCAAGATTGGTAAATTGCGAAATACCTTGACTCGGCATCCACACAGAAACTTATTGAGGCTTTTGTCATCAGTAGGATTGATAACTGCAATTTCTTTGTACGGCCTACTTAAAAAAGACCTCAACAAATTACAACAGAAATTCAAAATATGGCCCGCTCGCTTAATGTCTCTCACAAAGAAGCGTGATCATATAACCCCAATTCTACGTGATCAGCTTCACTGGCTCCCGGTTGATCAAAGGATTCAGTTTTAAACTTCTTCTCCTCACTTACAAAGCATTCCCCCACGGCATGGCCCCTTTCCTACTTGAAAGATCTTATCATTCCCTACGTTCCACCTCGGAGCCTTAGGTCAGGTAAGGTGCGCCCTGAGGGTAGCTTACAAGTTGTTGCCTCCCGTACAAAGACCTAGGTGAGCGGGCTTCGCTGTTGCTGCCCCGATTACTGTGGAATGCCCTCCCAAACACATCCGCAATTCACCAACTGTAGCTCAAGTTCAAAAGTCGATCAAAACTCCTCATTGTTAATATTGCGTTCCTGTGTAATCTCTCTTGAGTGTTCCAATTCAAGGTCTCACCACTACGCGCAGTGAGATTATTATGTTACCCATGCGCTCACAAATATGGTTTCTTATTCTTTTATATTATTATTATTATTAGGCAGCTTGGCCAAGTTTAACAGACTTGTTTTGAAGAAGAGAAATCGAACCTTGGATACTTAACGCGAGACCTAAACTCCCTACTGTGAAAAGAGGGGGCTTAATCTAACAGAAACAGGAAGAAACGCAGATTTAGTTGTTCCTCTGAAGGAAGTGTTGCAACATCAGATTGTGGCTGCTATCGATCTTAACTGAAATATCTGGGCCAAAAACGACCGCGAAGAAACTTGAAATGCGTGTGACTATATTTTGAAGAACGCTAAGGACCGTCTAGCTAACCTTTCGTTTGATCCGCAAAGGGCTCTAAAGGGCCTAAAAAGGGACGACTCTAATCCGATTTCTTTCATTCAGACAAAGGGTATGCTGCCGTTATTCTCAACATGGATGCATACTCAGATGAACGAAAGCAGCTCCTCAGTTCTACGAATTACACCTGCCTAAAACGCGGATTTTACTCAGTAACTGGACACGCGATATTAGAGTCTTTTTAGGGAGGACTTGCTGGCAAATGACAAGGCTGTCGATTCAAGACAATTGGAGATGGCGCTCTCAATAATTCCAAGGCTCCCAAGTTCTATGGGACGTTCCAAGATACAGAGGTGAGTGTCCCCCTACGTCTTATTGTTTTCGCTATTTGCTTACCGACACTAGCATAGCTAAGCAGTTAACCTAAATACTTCACTTTGACCAGAAAAAATAGAACCATGTGAGAAAGATCTTGGCGAGACTTTGCCACCCATCCATATCTACGGTTGCCCTCAAAGACTCGAAGATTGGTATCCTTTGATATAGAATCTTATTTACATCTGTCCCTGTTTGGGGGGACGCATGATTGGAGTCGGGCGAACACTGTAGCGAATCCGATCTCTCCATATATCGCTGTGTGAGTGATGTTAGAGTTTTTGTTTTGGTCCCACAAGCTTACTTCAGGTTTTACGGTACATGTATACTTCCAAGCGATGGGCCTACAATTGTTTCCCCGTTCCTCCACCAGTGACTAACCTTTAAATGGAGTCTGCTAGTTTAGCAGGCTAAAGCCCCTTATGACTTCGCCGGCACTTATCCACCGCTTCTATGGAAACATTATGTGGACGCGTCACCTTCCGTATAGAGATGGGGACCATTTAACGTTTTTCTTTGACCCACATTACCAGTCTTCGGCATGTGTCCTCACGTGAGGAAGAGACCAACGGCCATATCGCGGTGCTGTATGTTTGGGGCCTAAACCTTATATATGACACTACTATCTATCGCAGTTAAGACTCACTCAGACCAATACCTTAATTTGGCTCTCATCATCCAGAGTTAGCCAAATGGTTCGTGCGTCGTCCATGTTTCAAAATGCTGACAATGAACACCGTGGATAGGAAATGTGAAAAGTTCTGTGTATCAAGCTTTCAAGCTGAAAATTACCCCCTACACAAGTTTGTCCTCATGTGGCTTCCCTCAATCGAAGCACCAATGATCTAAGTCCTAACGCTACAGTTAATATTCTACCACCTTTTTGCCCATTTATATAGGGCCCTCTAGATGTTAATGTATGAATTATTTAATATTGCCCACGGGTTAGATGTGTTGGGGCTGTCGACGCTAAATAATTCAAGATTCTGGTGATTTTTGTCATTTGCAGATAGCTCATCTAGGATATACACATAAAGATCATCTACTCTCTTCCTTGTGGTTCATGTTACAAACTGTAAAATTGAAACCGCAGAATCTATCTATATACATGTAGTATTTACTTTATATTACATTGATCTCCTGAAATTTGGGAAAAGAATATCTACAAATACATTCAGCTGAATCCTCGTTGGCTTGTCCAGGGGACATCGCAATGGCTGGCCTGTGTCCTCTTGACAAATCAAGCACATCTCCCAATCGGTTTCTGATTGTTTAGAATATTGGACTCATTCCTATAGCCATGTTATCAAAGCAGTACGTAAGAGTTTACTTAATTCACATTACTGTGTTAATATTACTACTTTCTTGCATGGGTGAAATACATGGATGTATTCTAGACATCTAGGACTCCCCTCAATGGATCACGAATGTTATTATTCCACTGGCAAAGAAGAGTGACTTATTTCAATCAACTACAGGGGATCTCATCTCTGATGTCCAGAGCTGCCAAGGTTTTTGGACTACTTACTGGACAATTATCATTGTACCAAATCGGGAGTACACGGCTATCAAATTTCTTTCTCTCTCTTCTCTCTCTCTTCCCATATCACCTCGCTACCAGCCCCCTTTTTTTGTCTCTTCATCTGTCTGTATTTCGCGTTGCTATCTCTCCTCTCTCTCTCTCTCCTCTCTCTCTCTGTGTGTGTGTGTGTGTGTGTGTGTGAAATAATAATTAATAACATGAGGTTTCATGCCCTTTAGGTCAACTCATTAATAAATACACGTTTTTTAATTGCTGATTTGAATTCAATTGAAATTAATTTTGGCCGCCATTTTGGCTGCCATCCGTGAAATTAGTTTATGGATATGCCATTTTTCAATGCTGTGAAACCTTTAAGTGTTCATATTACCCTCTAACAGAAATTACAAGCTTTTTCTTGATGACCTTACCGAATAATGTAGTTAATTACATTGAGATTCCTTGCAAACTGAGTGAAATGGTGTAAAATTTCATGCCCACTCGTCGGGCCATATTGGGAGAGGTACAATTGGACCATATCTTAAAATTGTTGTACATATTTGCACTTACATCGTCAAGCTTATACATGCTTTTTACCAAAATTGCACAATCTTTATCTTATATTGACCTAACCGCTGTACTAACTCATACTATGACATACAGGAAAATGCAATAGATGGCCATTCTGAATGGGTAGCTTAAACGAGCTAGGGGCTCGAAAAGATATACCGACCGGGATCAAAATTGAAAAGTGATGGGCCCAATGCTGTTTAATTGCATACCAAATTGATCGTATGATTTCACAAGATTAAAAAAATGGTATAGTTTAGTCTGGCTACTCGCACATTCCCTATGGAGTTATAAACTGAAAACTCATTATAGGTCAAATGTTAAATTTATACTACATGGGGTCAAATATTAAAAGACGCTTCAATTTCAGTGGAAATGGTCTCATATTATTTGTACTGTAAGTAATAGTAAAAATAAGGTATAGTTTGGACATGGTACTTTATATTTACCAAGTTACACCTAACATTAACCCCAGTACTATGAAGGTCGTAACTTGTTAAGTTCACATTGCAGATGGTCCAACCTATTCCTTATTTTAATGTGAAAACATTACAATCAATATGCGACCATGACCCCTTTCCATTGAATTGAAGCGGTTTTTAGTATTTGACCCCCTTTTGAAGCTAAATTTAACCTTTGACTAAATAACAGTTTCAGCTTTTACTCCATGAAAAAAAAAAAAAAAAGGAAAAAAAAAGGGTATGTCTAGATAGCTAAACTAAATTTCTTTAATCCTTGTGATCATACGAACACTTTGGTATGCATTCAACAACATTGACCACTTTTCAATTTTGACCCCACCCCCCCCGGAGAGAAAGTGCAAAACCCGGAACACAAATTTTGATTTTTCTTGGGGGGGGCTTTTTAAAAGGGAGGGTTTATGGGTACTAGCTAAATTTGGCGAATGTGTGGATTATGGTTCTGTTATTCTACATATAATTTAAGGATAAGCCATGATAATGCTCGGGATAAAAAAAATTGTGGAAATGCATATTTTAGTTAAAAAAAAAAAAAAAAAAAAAAAAAAAAAATGTGTGTACACTCCATATTGACTTACTGTTCAAACGAACACCAAATATGAAGTATTTGAGTAAATGTTTTCCAAATATCGCCAAACAAACAGAAAAATTTAACACGAACAGCTGATTGTGGTTTACACTAGTCAGTGCATGGAAGACTACTAGGCCAATACATCATGTGGTGTGAATCATAATTGCGGTCCAAGTGCCATGTGGGTCATCTTGATTTCAAATTGCACCTACTGTCACATGCTTGGTCCATTTCAATAAACTATGTCCGCATGGGTGGGGGTGTGGGGATGTGGCCGGGTGGGTGTTGGAGTTGCCGGTTGGGGTTTAAGTGAGGGGCCATGTGGGGTGTTTGGGGAGGGGCGGGTTTGGGAGGGGGAGTTGGGTGTTGGGGAGTGGTCGGTGGAGGTGTTGGGGCGGGGGAAGGTGGGTGTTGGGGAGGGGGAGGTGGGGTTTGGGGAGGGGCAGGAGGGGAAGGTTTTGGTGAGGGGGAAGGTGGGGTGGTTTTGGAGGGGCAGGTGGGGTTGTTTTGGTGAGGGGCAGGTTGGGGGTTGTGGGGAAGGCAGGTGGGGTCGTTGGGGAAGGGAGTGGGGTGTTTGGGAGGGAATGGGGTGTTTGGGAGAGGTGGAGTGTTGCAGGTGTTGGGGAAGGGGCCAGGTGGGGTGTTGGAAGGGGAAGAGTGGAGTGTTGGGGAGTGGAGGGTGGAGTTTGGGAGGGGGAAGGGTTTTGGGGGGGGCAGGTGTGGTTGGGGAGGGTCATGTGGTGTGTTTGCGAGGGGTCGAGTGTGTGGTATGAGGGGGGTTGTTGGGGATAGTGGTGGGGAGTGTTAGGGAAGGCGGATGGGGTTTGTTGGGTGAATGGTGAATGTTTAGGGAGGGAAGGGTGTTGGGGAGGGGCGGGTGGGGTTTGTGGGGGCGGTGGCTGCTGGGGAGGTGGTGTGTTTGGGAAAGGGCATGTTGGTGGTTGGGGAGGGGCAGGTGGGGTGTTGTGGGCCGGGTGGGGGGGATGAGTGGGGTGTTGGGGAGGGGGACGGTGGTTTGGGAATGGTGGGGTGCTTTTGGGAGGGGGATGGGTGAGGGTGTTGGGGGGGTGGCCGGATGGAGGTTTTTGGGGAGGGGTGGGGTGTTTGGGGATGGGGCCGGGTGGGGCTGAGTGGGGTGGTTGGGGAGGGGACAGGGTGGAGTGGTAGAAGTGTCAAGGATGTTGGGGAGTAGGAGGGTTGGGTGTTGGGAGGTGGCTGGTGGGGTGGTTTTGGAGAGGGGGATGGGTGGGGTGTTGGGGAAGGGCCGGGGGGGTGTTGTGGGAGGGGGCCAGTTGGTGTTTGTGGAGGGGTTTGGAGGGCGCCTGGTGGGGTGGTTGGAAGGGCTAAGTGGGGGTGTTTGATGGGTCAGGTGGGTTGTTGGAGGGAGACCTTTGGGGTATTTGTGGCGGGGTCAGGTGGGGTTGTTGGAAGGGCAACAGGTGGTGGTGTAGTTGGGAGATGACAAGTGGGGGTGTGAGTGACAGTTGGGGTGTTGGGGAGGTTGTTGGCTGGGGAGGGGGAGGTTGGGTGTGGCAGGTGGGGGTGTTGGGGGAGTGGTGCTGGGAGGGTCAGGTGTATGGTGAGGGACTGGTGGGGTTTGGGGAGGTTGGGGTGGGGTATATGTGGGAGGGGTCCATTGTGGGGTTTTGTGAGGAGGACAAAGGTGGGGTGGTTTTGGGGAGGCCAGGGTTGGGATGGGCTGGGTGGGGTGTTGGGGGGGGTAATGTGGAGTGTTATGGTGGTGAAGGTGGTGTTGGGGGAAGGGCAGGTGGGGGTGTGTGAGGTTGAAGGGGTGGAGTGTTAGGGAAGGGTTTATTGGAGAGGGGGAAGGGTGGGGTGTTGGGGCGGGGCGTTGGGTGTTTTGGGGAGGGCAGGTGGGGTGTTGGGGAGTGGGATTGGTGGGGGTGTTGGGGATTGGCCGGAATGGGGTGTTTGGTGAGGGGGCCAGTCAGGTGGGTGTTGGGGAGGGCCAGGTGGGGGTTGGTGAGGGGGCTGGTGGGAGGGGGAGGGATGGGTGGGGTGTTGGGGAGGTGCCCGGATGGGGGTGTTTGGGGGGTTAAAAAATTTGGGGGGAGTGGGGGTAAGGGGGGACAGGTGGGGTGTTGGAGAGGGGGCCAGGTGGGTGTTGGGGGGAGGGCCGGTGGGGAGGGGGCTGGTGGGGTTTGGGGAGGGGGAGTGTTAGGGAATGGGAAGGGTTTTGAGGGGGTGTGGGGTGTTGGGGGGCGGTGAGTGTTTGGGAAGGTGGGGTGTAGGAGAGGGTGGTTGGGTAAGATGTTGGGGAAGGGCTTGGATGGAGGTGTTGTGAAGGGGGACAGGTGGGTTTGGGGAGGGGCCAGGGGGGTGTTGGGGCTGGTGGGGGTGTTGGGGAGGTTCAAGGTGCGTTGGGGGGTTTTGTGTATGAGGACAAAGGTGGGGTGTTGGGGCAGGGGCCGGTTGGGGAGGGGCTGGTTGGGGTGTTGGGGAGGGGAGGGGGAAGGGTGGAATGTTTAGGGAGGGGGAAGGGGAGGGGGCAGATGGTGTTGCAGAGGGGGATTGGGTTCACGGTGGGGTGTTTGGGAGTCCCGTGGGGTGTGGGGAGGGGGACAGAGTTGGTGTGTGGAGGGGGACAGTGGGGTTTGTTGGGAGGGAAACAGGTGGTTGTTTGGGCTGGAAAACAGGTGGGGGTGTTGGAGGGAAACAGTGGGGTGTTGGAGAGGGACGATGGGGGTGTTGGGGAGGGACAGTGGGGTGTTTGGGGAGGTGGCCGATGGTGTGTGGGGGGGGGACAGGGGGGTGTTGGGGAGGGGCCATGGGTGTTTGGGGGCTGGGTGGGGTGTTGGGGAGGGGGAATGGGGTGGAGGTTTTAGGGCGGGGGAAGGTGGGTGTTGGGAAGGGCCAGGTGGGGGGGTGTGGTGGGTGGAAGGGGTGAAGTGTGTCAGGGAATGGGGAAGGTTTGGGGCGGGGGCCATGTGGGGTGTTGGGTAGGGTCGGTGGGGTGTTGGGGAGGGGGCAGGTGGGGGTGTTGGGGATGGGATGGGTGGGGGTGTTGGGGAGGTGGCCCGTAGGGGTGGTTGGGGATGGGACAGGTGGGGTGTTGGGATGGGGCCAGGGGGGTATTGGGATGGGCCAGGTGGGGTGTTTGGGGAGGGTGCGGGTGGGGGAGGGGATGGGTGAGGGTGTTGGGAGGGGGACTGGTGGGGGTTGGTGAGTGGGCCAGGTGGGGTGTTGGGGAGGGCCGGGTGGGAGGGGGATGGGTGGGTGTGGTGAGGTTGGTGTTCGGAGAAGGGGAATGGTTTTGGAGGGGGTGGTGGGGTGTTTGGGGGACGGTGAGTGTTGGGGAAGGATTGGGGTGTTGGAGAGGGTTGGGTAAGATGTTTGGGGGAAGTGGGCTGGGATGGATGTGTGGTGAGGTGTGGGTGTTGGGGAGTGGGACGTATGGGGTTTTTGGGAGGGTGGGGTATTGTTGGTGTTGTGGAGGGGTGTGTGAAGGTGTTGTGGAGGTGGAAACGTGGGGTGTTTTGGGGAAGGGGCCAACGTGGGTTGGTTGGAGGGGCCGGTGGGGTGTTGGGGATGAGGCTGGGTGGGGTGTTGGGGATGGGCATTGGTGGGGTGTTTGGGGATGGGGACGGTGGGGTGTTGGGGTAGGGGATGGGTGGTTGGTTGGGAGGGGACGGTTGGTGTGGGAGGGGGACGGTGGGTGTTGGGAAGGGTGGGGTGTGGAAAAAGGTGGGGTGTTGGGTTTTGGGGAGGGGGATGGTGGGGTGTTTTTTTTTTTTTTAAATATGTTAATTGATGAATTGGATCTTTTTTTTTCTTTAAAGCGGCACTCTGGCAACTTGTCACAGAGACTAGGCCATTGGAAGTGTTGTGGAGGGGTGGCGGGTAAGGTGTTGTGGAGGGTGGGGTAGGGTGTTGTGGAGGGTGTTGTGGAGGGGAAACGTGGGGTGTTGGTGAGGGCCCCGTGGGTTTGTGGGAGGGGCCGGGTGGGGTTTTGGGGAGGATGATGGGTGGGTGTTGGGATGAGATTGGTGGGGTGTTGGGATGGGGACGGGTGGGGTGTTGGGGAGGGGATGGGTTGGGGGTTTTGGCGAGGTTGACGGGTGGGTGTTGGGGAGGGAGACGGGTGGGTTGTGGGGGAGGGTGTGGGTTTGGAAAAGGGGGGGTGTTGTTATGGGGAGGGGATGGTGGGGTGTTTCAAGGTTTTCTGGGGGTTCTCAATGAAAAACTTTTTTCCTTTAAAGCGGCCAACTGGCAAATTTTCACAAGATATGAATTTCGCTTCAATTTGCATCGCAATGATAGACTAGGCGCATTGGAATAACAGAGATATTTTTTACACATAAAAATAACAAACCCCCAAACAGATAGGGACGGATAGGGACATTGATATAGGATAAAGATCTCCACGTAATTTGTAGGACAACTCTTAAGTTTTCCATAACTTTAATTAAAATCAACAAATGTGTATATTACTGGAATATTTTGACTCGTACTCACTGATAATTAAAACCACAAAGGTTATCGACGGTCAAACGTTTCATATCCCCGTGGGAAACAGCATACGGCGCGGCCGGCGGTGTTCTTGTGTTAAAGCCATTTTCGTCGTCTGCTGAATTCCGCGTTTCCGGCGACGCTAAATTACAAAATCGTTCCGTTTAACACCCCATAGGAAGCTTTATTGGTCTTAACATTTCGGGTGAGGGCTTTTGTATATAAAAGCTTTAACAACCATGGCAAATATCGATTTTGAAAGATCTTGAGGGGTGCACAAATGTGCCAGTTTCTCTTTAAAAAAGTAATTTTCCCCTCAGTAAGCGGAGGTAGCTCTGGGTTTTTGTGGGAAAAAATAAGAGATTTTCCAAACAACGAAGTTTATCATCTATGCCCATCCTGCTATGCCTCTGTTTGTTTCCTTTAGAATAATTCTATTCCCCTCTGCTCTTACCTCTGCTGCCCAGTCATTAAACTGCCAGCATTCTTGATTGTGTCAGTTTAATGCCCATTAGTCTGCAATAATGGGTCGCCAATGCCTTTTCTCATATATATCACCTGTTTTCGGTAATAGAATAGAAATAAAGGGTTTGCAGGATTATTGATGGGCTCATAATGTATCCTCAGCCGGAAAAAGTAAAATAAATGGACTCGGTGCGCCTCGTCAATATTTTATTTTTTCGACTCGGACCACATTATTGCCATAAAGGATACTTGCAGCACCTTTATTTTCATAATTCATATCCCAAGTGTTAAAAGTGCATGGACCCTTGACATAACCCGGTTTTGGGTCGCTTTGAAAAACAGTCAGGGCCCAGGTGGATGTGCGGACCATGTATAATTTGGGTGCGTATTTTGGTGTTCTTCCTTTGCTTTTTTTTCGAAATTTTCAAATGTGATGAACGTAGACGAAGCTGGTCGTCGAAATGTAAGTATGCTAAAATTAATGATGGTTTGAATTCTTGGAGGAATCCAACCATTGCACCGGCACTAAAATTGTAGTCCGGCGAAGGTGCAGAATTTTTTGCTACTTGAGTTTGACTTGAACATGTTGACCACGGGTAGCCTGTTTGACTGTAAATTCGGACACTGAATTAAACTGCCCATTCACTTCACACAGAAAACTATGCAATATTATATATATTGAATGCTTTGAGTATGATACAAGAATATATTGACGAGCTAGAAACATTTGTACGAGGTCGAGACGAGTACAATATTTTTAGCGAGTGCAATATATTTGATATCCGAAGAGAAAAGCCATTCAATTTATTATTATTATTTAAATATCAGGCTGACTCAAACCAACCCTTGTGTTCACAGTGTTGTAGTCTAGTACAACGGAGTCATAATGAAAAATTTCGGGGAATGGTCAGAGAGTTATTATCAATCTTTTGCATTTCACCTTTACGAATCACCCTCATTTCTTAGTATGACGGACATTACATAAGCAAATCGTGTAGACACGAAATTTTACGACAAGAATATCTCCAAAATACAGACACTTAAATTTATTTTCATCGAAAGAAAGAGAAAACAGAATTGCAGGAGATATAATAAAAACAAGTACAAGTAGGTACATCATAAATACTGCGGCCATTACAGGGCCGGGCGCACGCTATGCGCCAGGTGCGGCGATCGCCGCACTCACTTTTTGAGAAGCAAATAAAAAAAAGCAAGCGAGAGAAAGAGAGAGAAAGAGAAGGGAAAGAAAAGAAAGAAAGAAAGCAGAGAGAGAGAGACGGGAGGAGAGGAGGAGGGAGAGAGGAGGGGCTAAAAGAGGGGAGAAAGAAAAGAGAGGGGAGAGTAAAGAGAAGAAAGGAGAGGAAAGATGGGAAGGAGATCGTGCGAAAGGGGGATGGAATTAAGGGGTTTCGATTGGACAATGACCTTAACTACTTTATATGGAAAACATACTTTGTAAAAACCCATAAAATTTCCTAATTTTTTCGCTTACGAGCGGTTAAAGGTGCAACTGTGCAACAAAGAGTGCACCATAACAGGTGTCCCGAAAAAAATATGAAAATTCTGCTTTCTGCCCCAATGTAAAGCGTTCTTATCAAACACACCATATGTGAAATGACTAATCGGGAGAAATATTCTTTGGTACAAAAAAATTGTGAAATGTTGAATTGACTAGATGTTTTAGGCCTATGGTTTACAGGTGATGAAATTAAAACAAATCAAAAAAATGCCTTTGTTTATATTATTGGGGGGTATATATCTATATGTAAAACAATATATGGATGCCCCAAAATCTTTCGTTGAGCCTATAAGGAGTTTATAGACCAAGTGCAGGGCCTATCTGATTTGTTTCCTGTAGGATTTTAAAAACGGGGTATATGCGAAACTTTCTAAGCCTTTATAGGGACATCGGGGAGAACTGCATATTTCAAAAATTTTCAAGGCTTGAATAAGAAATGTGTTGTGGAAAGCGACATGCCAAAGGGTTCGAGCCTCCCGCAAACGGGACACCTCGTGTCGCTTGATATAGGGAACTCTACATGAACACGTACATATGATGACAGGATTAATACAAAAAGAAATCCACTATATTTAACATTTACTTTGCCACACAAATTATAAAGGGTGAACCACTTACAAATTCAAATTGTTTCAATCAATTTGCATGAGATAATGCGTTTTGGATAGCGAACATTGCAAGGTTTCACGCTTCGCGCGGGAGGGGGGACACCACACCACACCCTAGCGTCGCCTTTATTTAATAAACTCTCCATGAACATTTACCACGAGAAGCCCATCTAGGAAACACAATTTTCCGGGCCTAGGGAGCACCATAGACTTCACGAGGGGGGGGGGATGTAGGAGGAAAGCTTTTTTTTTAAAAAAATCCTAACACATACGAGAAAAAAAAAAACATAAACTTTTCCCAACTTCCAGTACCAAAAAAAGTACCCAAATTTTTTTTTTAAGGGTTTAAAAAAAAAACTTGCCCGTGGAAAACACAGAAAAAAAATTGCCCTGTCTACTTAATAAATTGAAAGAACTCTATAACCCATAAAAAGTTGCAAAATTTTTCTGCGCTACGCGGGTTTTAAAAGGTCATCCAGGACCTTTAAGTGCAGGGCTTCTCCAGATTTGAGAAGAAATGACGACAAATTTGTCCTTGAACGTTCCGCCGACCAATCTTGTCTACCTTTACGCATGCATGAAACGGCCCGTGCACAACTTTGACGTGTTTCATTCAAAAAATTAGCCTTACACCAGTTATCTTTTTCAGACCGTTTACTCAAAGTAAGCATTATATTGCATATATATAAAAACAAATGTTATTAACCCATAACTATATTTTACTTTAAACCGTTTTGATATACCCAATAAGCACTTATTCGAATTGTTTCTTCAAATTTGCATGGGAAAATGTTGTTTTTGGAAAGCAACATCGCAAGGTGTTTCGCGGCTCTGCGAGGGAGGAGGACACCCCTCCCGCAACCCACCCCCAGACCAGCTTTTAATATTATAATTGAATTGCCATGAACACTTTATGCTTAGTTCAAACAAAACTTAAAAACATCAACTATAAATTTACTTTTTAAAAACGTTGATATTACCTACAGAAGGTCAAAAAAAGGTGTACACTGTTTGTCTTAAAATTTCTCAAAGAGTGGTGTGGACATATCCAATTCGTTAGTAGAACATGGTGAAAAATACGTGAAACAGAGATCAAATACCAAAATGGCGGCTGGCTGTTGTAGAGAAAATAGTCAAAACCCCACTTTGCACCACACTTAGTCTATTATGGGGCAATCGTGGTTAACAATAATCAATACTTGAGTGTACTGTAGGCCTACTCAAGTAAACCAAACTACTGACCCCCCTTCAAGTTTGTGTGAGGTGTTTTGAACGTTTTGAAAATGAATGACAGAATATTTCAATATGAAAAACTGATCAACAGAAACGTACCTGAATCACTTGAATTACACTTTCAAAAATTAATGTCCATTTACAATCAAATTATATAGGTGATTTCAATTGGTGAGAATTTTAATTAAAAAGGGGTTGCAATATTTCATTGTCAGTCGCTGTATCATCACTTTTGAAAGCTGAGCTCAGTGGTTAGCTATGAAAAACTAAGGCAATTTACAAATGAGGAACATTTTTACAGAGAGTTAATAAATAACAAAGTCCCATGACGGGGTGCGTTGTTCAATGTTTGAGTGTATCAATCTGTGATCGGCAACAAGTGCCATATAGACTTACGTAAGTGTGTGCAAATTGGTATCCAACTTTTTTTTCTCCAGATGGTGGCATTTTGTTATTGCAGCTTTGTTTTCAACGCCGTTCTCACAGGTTTTAACAAGATATTTATCCTCAAATAAATGTTTGATGTATGTCTAGCCACATGTGAGAAATGGGCATAAGAAAAAGTGAAAAAACTTTTTTGGACCACTCTGTATTAAAAGACATTATATATACATGGAAAAATGTTGTTTTGGGAAAGCAAATATTGCAAGGGTTCGTGCTTCGCACGGGGGGGGACAACCCCCTCACGTTACCCAACCCCGGACCAGTGTGTGTGTGTGTGTACACCTCTACATGAACACTTTAGGCTTAATTCAAACAAAAATTAAAACATCAACTATATTGTTGTTTTTAAAACCGTGATCATACATATAGGCCTAAGCATTATTTCAAATTGTTTGTTCAAATTTGCATGGGAAAAGGTTTTTTTTTAAAAGGCAGCGAACATAAAAGGGGTTCCGCGGCTTCGCGAAGGAGGGGAACTATATGGTCCTGAGGCATAATTTCGGGCCAAACATCTCATAGAAACTACGCGTTATCATGGTTATACCGTACACTTTGTAGACAATCATTAGCTCGCCGCACCACTTTCAATTAGCTTCCGCCGGGCCCTGCATTAGGGTTATTTTTCCTTAGTGTGTAAGTGAAATGCCGGCGCAGCACTGCGTCGGACAAGTAAGTCCATACTTAATACCGTGCTTGAGTGCTAAGGCTTTTCAATGCATTATTGGCCTTTTACGTCGGGCCGACGACCAATGTTAAAAAAACACGACGTAAAAGGTTCCCTGTACTAGTTGTAGTCCAAAAGTTTACCAGTCAGAAAAGTGCCCGGGATGCAAATAACAGTATTAAAAAATAATATTGTCTTACATCGGGGACTTTTACCGAAACTGTACAATACCAGATTTCTTGCACCATCGGAAGCTGATTAAAAATATACTGATGTTCGATGATGACTGATAATCAAATGACAGTAAGGCGAAGTAAAAGAAAAACATGTTTCTCGTCCCAGCCCGATCCTTTTTTGAGGCCGCCTCAATTTATTTTTTTATTCAAAAAAATGAAAAAATATCAATAAAAAAACAAAAATCCATCATGGAAAGAGTATTCTGTTTTCAAAGACGATGACTGCGATTTGCGCCTCCCCGAAAATGCAATTCCGCTGGCCAAAGTCCTCCAATCATTTTCCCGACTTTGAATTCAGTCAGGATATCATCCGAAAACATACCATCTTTTAAAAAGACATCCCCAATTGTTTTTTATGAGATTAAAGCAGTTAAATGGCCCAAAAGCCCTGGGAATCTATACACGATAGTCATCCACTGGGCGCTACCATGGTTTTTTTTGTAGATCTCTCTTTTGTATTGCGCACCATGCACCATGCACTGGTACGATTTCGCCGTATTTTGTCGTTTTTTAGTTATAAGTTGACAACAAAACTGATGAGTACGGTTCAGAATATTTTAAAAACAAAAAAACTTCTTTAAAAAAAACACAGAAAATAGATTGAAAAAAAATTAATTCGCCAGGAAAGTCCTTAGATATACCAATAGATTCTGAAATTTATACATGTAAACCCCCCCTTTTGAATGTAATATTTTCCCTTAAAATTGCAGAAAACTTTACAAATCGCGAATCAACATCAAGTGATTAAAAACCCGACTTTTATTCCCGGACCAACTTCACTGATACAGCATTTGATTGTAAGTGTTTCCATTGATTGTTTAGCCCTATAAGTATGTCATCACGTGCCGTTTATATTGTGTAAGAGATGTTTTTTGATTCGTGATCGCGGCAGTATTATTCAGCAACTCAAGCAGAGGGAAAGGTAATCATCAACCAGTTAGTCTTATTTATTTCTACACTTTTTATATTAACTCTCTCGCTCCGAATCAAAGTGAGGCTATTTTTGAAGTTTATCTGGCCTGTTTCATAGTAGATGCAACTTTGGTCAACCAGGGGTCAGGGGTCATTTCAAACCACCAATATCAAGCTTCGTTTTTGTCTTCCTGGTGTGCAAGAGTCTAGAATTTTAAGAAAAAAATAGGTTATGGAGCTTAATCTTTTCTCCTGAATATTGCCTATTTTGTATCACAAAGTTTGAAACTTGAGCAATGTTTTGATCGACCCAAAAAATACAATAATTTAATGGAAATTTTTTAAATACCAAAAGAATTAGACTTGTCCTAATCATTTTTTCACAAATACATTTTTTTGGCAGCTCTGGCTGAAATATGAACATTTAAAGCTTTAAATTTTGGCCTTTTATAACACTTTTTTTACCTCTATTTTGGGGCCAAAAAACAGGTTTTTTGACAAAATAAAGTTTTAAAAAAGAACAAAACAATAGTAGAGTAGGGAAATTTTCCATAGATTACTCCTAGTTTGTATAATATGTGTGCGAAATGCCCCAAGCAAAATCTCACTCAAAATTGGCAGATAATATAACTTAGTGTTTGTGCTGGACGTGACATTCCTGTGAAACGGGAATTTGAACCAAAAGACATTTTTGGGCCACTTACTAAAAGCACAAAACTAATTTTAAGTTTTACAAGGCGAGTACTATGACTACCTAAAGTAAAAAAATGCTTTTTCGACACCTAAATGCCTTTCCAATGTTCAAAAGCCGTGTTTGGTCCGATTGTTTGTTTACTGCTTGTGCAGGACGTGACAATGTTACTTGTGAACGGAAGTCCAATTTTTGAAAACAGACTAAAACTGATAACACTTCAAATTAACTTTTTCATTCACAAGCCCATGCAACAACTTTAAACTTTATAGACGAAGTTGCAGACCTATTATTTTACAAGATATTACAACTAAAGTGGCTGGACGTGACAAATCTACGTCACGTCCTGCCATGTGAACGGAAAACTTCTCATTTGTAAAGCAAAGACACATTGGAAAAGTTGTCACACTATACTATACTTTGATAGTATAGTGAAAGTGCTCTTGTAAAATAAGTCTCATAAAGATGGAATCTTATTTCATATGCAGAGCAAACCTTCTGCCATAATGGTTGGACGTGACAAATTTGTGAACGGAAAAATGGGGGAACAAGGATTTAATTAAGTGTAACTAAGTAAGTTTTATAACCAGACATCTAATTTTTTTGTATCATATATATTGAATAGGTCTTAATGTAATAATAAAATTAAATACCACAAATATAATCTTTTGGTCTATCTGGGTATGAATGATTACTGAATGGGGCAAATGTGAACGGAAAATGTCACGTCCTGCCACAACTTTTGACATGGTTCAAAGTCCCTTTAAAATGCTTTTCACTACTTTTTGTTTTTACAATGTTGAAAAGCCTCACTAAATATCTCAACAATGTAAAACAATTCAAACTGATGGGCTCAACAGGGTTTTAATGGCAGCTGAAAACAAAATACATGTTTTTCAGGTTGACAGCCGATTGACCAGATTTTGACCATTGGGGCCCGAGTGTCCCCTGAAACACAAAGAGAAGGAACTTGGTTAAGATAGTGGAGGTAGGCCTTGTAGGGACATAAGTGCAAATACCCACAATGATCTTCCCAGGCCTCTCTATTTTTACACAGGTGGTCCCAAAGTGAAAATTGCTAAAGTTGCATCTACCTGTGAAACAGGCCATATATCATATATTTAATTGTGTTTTTCTCATACTGGCAGTTGAAGCAGTAAATGACTAGTTAATGAAAAAGTTGGATGTAGTCTCCTGAAGTCATCAAAATGCATCACTATCATGAAACTTTAAGAAATGCAAACTTATCTGATTTTACTCTCATAGAATTTCTGTCCTCCTCTTAAGTAAAATACTGAAAGGCTAATAGACAGATCCTTGCCTCTGATAAGCTCCTAGGTGACCACCTAACTGCCCGATATGGAGCTTTGTTCAGGTTTGGATCCAACATTCCACTTAGCTTCAAGTGCCTTCCATGCATGCCGACTGGCTTATGGACTCCAGAAACTGAAAAAATGCCTTGATGCCCTTCCCACATGTTGACAAATTGCCGTTAATATTGCCCGTTTACAACTGCCTGACTTACCTTCATGCCCTTGCAATTGAAGGCATTTTTTTTTTTATTTGCCCTTTAAAAACTGCCTTGCCCCCCCCCGTCCTTATTTTGCACCCTGGATATCGCGCCACACATCAATGCATGATACATAGTACGTTGACGATGTTAAAATGCGACTGGCGGAGAGGTTATAAACATGAGATTGAGTCATTCGTTCAGTTTATTCTGTGACGACGATTATGATTTTTAGAGAATTTGCATATGAACTCTTGTCCAATTGAAGATAGTGCTTCAGTTTGATACTTTTATTAGGAGGTATTCTAACAACTAAAACATTAAGATGTGCTAAAATATGGTGCTAACACTATTAACACATTGTAAATATTTCAGTTCTTGTGGACCTTATGTCTCTTCATGTCTCTGTTAGTTTTGACGTCACATGTGATAAGGTTAACACCGGATTTGACGAAAATCTTGAATTGCGGCCATCTTGAAAAAATAAAAAATAAAAGCCCGCCTCCTCCTTTTTTTCAAAAACCCGGCGATAAACTTTGTATTTTTACTTGTGCCTAACTTGAGTAAGGCAGGTTTAGTGCTGTGACGTGTATCCCGTTTAAACGTTTACACGAACGGAAGGGTAACTACACGTTTAGAAATTCACTACACGTTACACGTCAAGCCAACCCTACTAACTTTTTTTCAGTATTATTTTAATTGCTGAAGTCAAATTTTCACCAAAATTACCCGCCGTCAGTGAAAGTAAAGTTAACAGTTTCCAATCTCTTCTGACATGTTTCCGACTTTTACGAAACAGGGAAAATCCCTGTTTTACCAAATTCCTGTACGTGAGTGGAGCGACGTCGGCATATACACCGCATAACACGGCCTCAATTATGTGGTGCTTCAATTACAGAGGGATCTACAAAAAGGTAAAATGACAGCGCTAATGGAAGCTCCCACATTGATTCGTCGTTTGAGATCTTTGGGTATTCAACTGCATTATTTTGGATTAAAACATAACATAGGTAAGTACAAACAACATTTTATGGTTTCAAGATGATATTTTTATGATCTGAATGCAAAGCCGGGTAACCCTATTACGAACGATTTATGGTGCAAGAATTGCATTGCGTGAGCCGCCATTCGGCAGTCGTTAACTTGTTATGACCGGTTAAACCTTTAAACGAACGGAAATACAGACCGTGTAAAACGGATAGGAAATTAAACGGTAACTCCCAGCTCTAGCAGGTTTTCACATCCACGACCACATCATCGTGACCATTCCATGAAATGGCAGTTTATTCTTAATTTCCATTACACCATATTGCCACTGCCGCGTTACCGCTTTGCGTTCTGATATGCAATTTACGTCACTATGCAATCATGTCAATCGCTAGCGGTGACCCAAGCGGCAAAGCGTCAAGCCAATCAATCGATCTCCCTGCCGCTCCGGCTGCCGCTTTTCCCAATGCGGCAAATCGCATTGAGTTGACTTGAATTCCACTTTGGAGCGGGTTGCCGCTCGATGGCGTAGTTCAAGCGATAACGTCGCTTGACTTTAATAGCTCAAACCTCAAGCGCGTACACCAGCTGTTTGCCACTGAGCGTCACGCGGCATGACACTATGTATGACCTTTAGTGGGGTGGCACAATACTAACTTCTTTCCCTGGTTCCCTGGCTCAAATTTCTTTGACTTTTCAGAACGTACTCCCTCTTCACCAAAAAAAAACGGCACCTATCGTGTTTGCACATATACGCAGTACACGTCAAAGATCAAAGCGTGGCGTGTGTTGTCCCAAGAATGATGACCCTATATCACCCATAATTTCGTGGTGTTATATAATCGATACACTTTATTCGTTTTGGGATAATAGAAGGCAAACAACCACTACACTGTCAAAGACAATATATCGCAATATAATACTTTTGAGATGCACCACAGTGACCACACACACCGAGTAGATTCTTGATATTTGATCACAGTAAGCAGGGATAAATGACAACAGAACAAGCGAGTTTGTGAGAATGAGAACGTGGTTTGTACAATCGCATACTTAACAAAAAATTGGTCCATTAACATTTAAAGGCAAAGTTAAAGGTGCAACGAAGATTTCAAAAATCGGGTGTCCCAAAAACATACAATTTTTGCCCGATGTAAAACCTCCATCACAAATAATCCACATCATGAAAGGAAGCTGAGAACTTTCTTTGGTACAAAATTTTTTAAATTGTGAAATTTCTAATTTCGTATATAGTAGCAAATACGAAATTCAGCCTATGTTGTCCATTGAAATGTAATCAAATCAAAATCACCTGTTTTCCTCTTTTAAGACATTTCTGTAGCCAACACAAGGTAAGGCATTTCCTTTGATTTGAGCGTCTAATCTATATGGATTTACTATTAGGATCACAAAATTTGGTTGCCAGAGTAGTCCAATCTCCTGTTTTGCACCTTTAAAGCATACCATTCACATGATCCCCGTGACAATGATCAGTATTTCATTGATTAACGTTTAAAAAGACGACTGCGGACTTTTGGGCCTGCATGAAAATGCAATTTTAGACCCACAAATTGTTTGTTTACAATCAAATTTCCAGTTTTTGTATTCAGTCATGATAATCACGGAAACATACTTGTGTTTTTTTTATTATCTACCCTTCAAAAAATCCAAATAAAAAGCGTAACTTATCCACACAGGGAACGACAATCACTACGGGTGCCGACATAGTTTTTTTTTTTATCCCGCTCATATAAATGAGTCTGGTAATGAATTCCACGTTTGTTCTGATCAATAATTATTTATTTTATTTCATTGGCAGATAATTGAGGAAAACAGTGACTTTTTAACGAAAGTCACTGCAAAAAGGTGTTTTTATTTTAGCCTATTTTAAACTTATCCGATTTCCTGTGAAATACTATATGATGAATTATAGATAAATCCTTTGAATACACTCACCATACCTTTTTAGGTGTCAGACCGTGGTCAAAATTACAGCACCCTCTAATTGTACTGAAAGGTCCAAGAACTTGACAAACTCGGGGATTTCCATGTTTAGCTGGTTAAGGGTGGCGGTCATTTAAGAACAAAGTAACTGAAAAAGTCAAAATAAGTAGTCATCTAAAACAATCAATCTCCCATATTGAAAATTCACCATTGGAAAGGGCCACATCCTTCCTTTTTCCAAAACTTGAGAGAAAATGAATTTATGGTTACTTACAATCACGGGAAAACCCCTGTATTTTCCTGTTTCTTCCACAGAAACAATAGGTTTCTTCCGGAAATTTCTGAACCCTGACTTCATAAATTTTCTTCAAAAGTGAAAAAACAAATAATCTCCTTTGCCAGGCCCTTGGTTTTGAGGCGTGGGTAGTTGGTGATTGCTCTCCTGAAATACCTTTTTAGTGGTGTGATTTAGTGCACACCTCAATTTCAATCCGGGTTCAAGGTGTTGTATTTAAAAATGCACCTGCGCTTTTTATCAGCATCAGCTGGCTATTTGAGAATAATGTCTGAAACTTAAGAATACCTTACTTGTCCGATGTTCCTGTTGCAAGCGGGGTTCCTGTTAATGTTAAATTTTTAGTACTTTTACAAATTTTTTTCTCAACAGAATCAATCCTTAAACAGTGGGATCTTGAGCATATAAAACTCAATGCAATTTGGACAAATAGCCGAGTAGGAGATTTACTTAAAGGTGTCCCACCTGATTAAAACATGTTTTTCTTTGTTTCGTAGGAACTAAAATACTTTAATTCTAAACAAACCATATTTTAGCCTGTAGCATCAAAGAGGAAAGAAGTCAGTCAAAATATTTTGCAGGCGAGATGAGTAAAAAATACTTCATACTTGTAAGCTTTCCCATGGTACCAAAATTTTGATGATGTGAAAGGTGTGGTCATGAGGCTGAGGATCGGGTGGTGTGTGCCTCTTTAATATTTATAATTATGTAAAAATGGTAAATATATTAAAGTCTTGGTAGCCATTTTTGTGGGCCGCCAGCATAGCTGGCAGGACCACTTTGCAATCCCCGCTCTGTGTGTGTGTGTGTATGTATGTGTGTGTCACTAAAATGGTAAGATTTTTTTATGGAGCAGCCCACAGCTTATATTCTTTGAATAGAGTGAGCGCGAAAGCTGAGAACCGTGAAATTCTGCTTTTTTTTGGCTGTACCCCTAGAGATGTTTTTATTACCATTTTGAATTCAAAAAAATATTTTAAATCAATCACAGAATCAGCTTGTATGCCATCTGTACAGTTGGCATTCTACATGACATCATACACCAAGGCTGTCAAATTTGACAGTTTGTATATTTGTTAAAGCAGAATACACAGACATATTTTAAAGCTTTAGTATGATCTAATGATATGTCTGTGTAAAATAAGAAATTGGGATAAAGCATTCGGTAACAAAGTAAATTCTGTCATGGACAATTTGCCAACTATGATGATGATGTTTGTTTTCTTTTTTTTTTTTTTGAACAAAACAGGGTCCTTCCATGTCAAATCGCCCAATGGTTTACACCAAACCCTCTTCAAATTGGCTCAATTTGCTGTTAATTGTGGCTAAAAAAAATGAAATTTATGAAAGTTTTATCTTCGGATCTAAGAGTGTTCAGCTTTTTAGCTGATTTCAGCTTTTTTAATGCCTTCAAAAAAGTACAAATTTTAGCTTTTTCTTTCATTTTCAGCCTGTTTTTTTACTTCTGTGCCCAGTTTTATGCTATATTTCCGCTCTTTCAGCTTTTTCAGCTACTTTTTCAAAACCTCACGCACAGGTATCTTCATGATTTGGGCCAAAATGTGCATGCCGATTTTGAAATGGTCGTATTTCAGACCCACAGGCCCAGATATGTTGACATTCATGTCTTTGGAAAGGGAATTGAGTGAGCATTCTACTTAGCCATTATATTTTTATGTAGGAGCAATAAAAATGTAGATAATATTTGACCTTCATTTTGACCTTGAATTTGACTTGAGATGAACTTGGACAAACAGTGTTTTTTCTACATGATATCAAAAAATTAGAGGTGTAATATTGTTTGTTTTGATTTCCAGGTCTTCTCAAAATCAACAAAATCAACTTCATGATCTTACCATTGAAACACAGTAAACCACAATGCTGGAATTTACATACTATATCTATACAGTGTGTCTCAAAAAATTGTGCTGTGATTAATGATCACAACTTACGCCCTCTTTGGAATTACTCAATCATGGAATTTTGTTCCACATGTAGCATATCAGTTATCTTCTTTTCCTGCAAAAATTAGAAACTTCCATGAACACCTTATGAAATACCCGGCAATTATGCCAGACATGTTTTTCATTCACATTCTGCCAATGGGATTTACACAGTTAAGGAACAAAGGGATGAAACTTGGGCTGAGCATTCAGCCAATAGCTCTCTAACCATAAAACGTATACTACATAAACTATACACAGTGGGTCCTTGCGACAAGATGAACTATTCAAGCTTTCAGTAAAAATGCATTGTTTATAGTGACAATCGTACAGGCCCATGCAGAATTTATTTGGGTGTTTGTCAAAATTGTCTTTTGGGCTTTTTGAACACTTCATGCCATAAAGCTTTTGGTCAATTTCATCTAAACTAGCTAAAATTGTAAACATTATTCAAAGAAACCAGTGAAAAAGTGGTCCATTTGGATTTGAGGGATGACCACAACCCTACTTACGAGCCTGCCTAGATGACCTTTCTAGAGTTTCCACCATAGTGAAGTAATTCCCTATCTAGTGAAGACGCCTCTTTTCCTTAGAGTAAGATGTACCAGCAACTACAACTTTGGGGAAAGACAGAAATGCGCATACTAGGGATTTCTTACACACTGGCTTACACAAAAAGCATGATGACATTCTGGAGGGGTAGATGAAGTGGTATAGGAGGAGTCGTTTATGTGAAATTTGGATCATAAAAGGTCATAGGACATTAATTAAAGAATGCTACCATTTTGTAGAACAAAAAGCATTCTGGATTGGTTTGCCTGGTCTAAAGATTCATAAATGCATACTTTAACTGATGCTTTTGATACGATTTATTGTTAGAGACCTATAGGTGAAATGCACAGCCCAATTTTCTCTCACACTCCTTAATAACTGTGTAAATATCATTGGCAGAAGTTGAAATGGCATGATCTTGCAAAACTGCCGATATTTGCATAAGGTGTTCATGAAAGTTTCTAATTTTTTCAGAAAGAAAACTGACACCGCTACAACATGCTGGCACAAAATTTCCACGGTTGAGTGAATCCCAATAAGTGTTTTGAAATAAAAAAAGAACAGAATAAATCAATTTTTTTTTGAGACACACTATATAAGTACTCAAGTGCAAAGTTCAGCATTAGAGTTCACAGTTTGTTTCACCTAAACGGAAGGTCCCTTTTTTTTATCAAGTAGGTCTTTTTAAGAGCCATCAAAAGACTTTTTTACCATTGTGATTGGCCTACCTTATAATATTGAATGAAGTGCATGAGTGTACAGTTGTTTATTTCTTCATATTTTTTGTTTGACCCGGAAGGTTGTCACATTTTGGGTGGGGCTCAGTTACTTCACATGTTTGCATTTGTCACTATGCTGCTGGGCACCAGTCGGCAGTAACCAGTACTTACAGCCCAAATGACCAGCGCTCAAAAGAATTTTGTTGCGACCAACACTACAATGTTAGAAGCCAATTTGACCTTTTTGTTCCTGAAAACAACTGTAAAATACCATGATTGCATCCTTAATCGTAAGTGTAATTCAAATTCTTGAAAAATTTAGCCCGCTCCAAGTGTTGGTTAGTGGCAACCCTGATTGTATTAATTACTAATTACTTAATCTCATTATCATATAAGTAAAAAATGCCCCACATTTGGGCCAATTCTAAGATTTGAGGAGTTTAACTTATTGGGTGATTGTGCATATCCATTGATGACCCGGGTCTATCTTCTTAGATGAGGCTGAGTCTAGTTACCATGAAGTTATTAGTACTTGTTTTTGTTCTTTTCAAAGCTTCGAGATTTCATGCAGATGTACAACAAATTTACGGAGGAATGTTTTACAAGATGTGTCAAAAATCTCAACTACCGTGTACTCCCAATCCCTACTCACACAGCGAGGTAATGTTCACATTATGTTAAAGAGACATGAGGAGATTTCAAGAAAGAAGCGCCGCCCAATTTTTGTCAACCCCCGGTTTTTGTGTCGCCTGCCACAAGGCAGGAAGACACATCTAGGGATCACTTTGGTCCCTGTTGTTGTCTGTTGATGTCTGTTGTTGTCTGTTGATGTCTGTTGTTGTCTGTTGATGTCTGTGTTGTTGTGAAAAAGGGTTAACATTTTGCCCTGTAATATCCGCAAACTTCGTGATTTTAAACCAAACTTGAGTCATAGATGCAACATGGAATCCCTCTTTGCTGTGGGGTCAAAGGTCACATACCAAGGTCAAAGGTCTGTGAGGTCAAGTTGTAAGATAGGCTGAAATTGTAAAATTGACCTAAATTAAAAAGTTGAAGTTCAATTGAACAACTTGAGTCATAGGTGCAACATTGATTCCTCATTTGTTGATGAGGTCATAGGCCACATGCCAAGGTCAAAGGTCATATGAGGCCTATTTAATCCCAAGCCATGAATGACGGCAGGTGGACACATGCAGTCTGGGACCGTGTTTTTTTTTTTGCATGATTTTGAATCTTACCAATCTATTGAATCACACCTTAAGCAATATTAGCACATTTTTTTTAAGAGCGCCCCCATTTTTTTTAATTTTGATCTTTTTGGCACAGTTACGTTGGTAATGTCTAAGAAACTAAATCCCTGCAAACGAGAATGCTAACAAATGCCGTATTTATCACAAAATAAGAGCGATTTTTGTAACTAGAATTGGGATCCCAGATTGGACTAACGGCAGAGCTGGAAATGCTACTTTATGTCCGTCCATGATGAATAGAGAAAATACCCTCGCCATTAAACTATTCAAACAACCAATGTATGAGCGTAGACACGTACATGGCGCTATTTCCCGGATATTTCACATTGGAAGGCCGTTTCCAGCAGCCGTTGATTATTATCGGGGATCCCCGATAATAATTATTCTAGTACAAAATTCCTGCGTTTGTGACACTAGACATTTCGACTTTAACCATTCACTAGTATAGTTTACTAGCCAGTTTACCAATGCCAGACCCGTGTAAAAATCTCCCAATTTTTGAAAAATTGGGGGCGCTCTTCAAAAAATGTGCTAATCTTGCTTCATACGTGAATAAGCTGAATACGCCGTCTTTATGTAATAAAGATGATGATTTAGAAATTTCTGTCGTGCACAACAGAAATTCAAAGCATAGTTTTCTATGGGGACGCTTACGATAGCAGCCAAGTTCAAAACAAGGTTTGCGGTTTTCTTTTGTACTTGTTTGTTCAATAAACCTTCGAAACTTTCTCGGAAGGTGGTCTACAACCGATCCAGTGAAATTGAGAGAAATTTTCATCAAAAAAATCTCCTCCTGTCACTTTAACACTGTTTATATGTGACTGTCGAGTACTGTAGATTGGACAATGCCAACTAATTACAAACTGGGTGTGTATGCATGAGCTTATTATTAGCCTGTTTGGTAGGAGTAATTTCCCACCTTCCATGGATGACTTATGGATACTTGTTAAAAGGTATTCCAAAACTTGAGGTTATTTAAACTTGAATTCTGCAGATTTTAGATTGTTAAAGAGGGTCTCTGGAGAGAAAAATTATATAAGTTTGGTTCATAGTAGATATGGGTGTGTTGGACCAAACCAGAAAGTCTGAACATCAGAGGATCGGGTTAGATTAACTGATGTTATGGTCATCATTTTAAGTTGACCTGCCTGCCTTCTTGCCTGTCAGCCCAGGGCTAGTGGCATCATTCATTGTGTGTTTGGCATGCTCTTTGAAAAGCATGCAAGCATTACTTCACACAATTGCTATTTTATGTGTCAGGCTACCTGTCGCCTATCAGGTCAATATCTCAAAACAGGCCTATCTAGAGTACAATAGCTACATGATTTCCAAATATGCCAGTAAATGTAAGGTTATACATTTACCGAGGTCTTCGCTTTCTTTTAAAAACTAATAGAATAATACGTAAACTGTCTTTTTTGTGGCAGGCAATTCAATTAATGATTTGGGATGCTTTAAAATTAAGATTTCTGTAACTTCAGAGACCACACTTCCAACTTAAATTTCATCCCTTTTAATCCTTTGTTTTTAACCTCCAATGATCCAATCAAATCTTATTAGACCAACTTAGGTATGAAGTTATCATTATTTATTTATAATGAATCAATTATTTAAGACCTCAAATAGGACATTTTCCAGAGCATCTTCGACCAGTTACTGAGGTCACAACAATTTTATTGCTTTATTGTGTACAACAAGAAAATAAAACTTTGGAGTGACCTCCTGACTGACTGAACTATCCCACATCGAGTTTGCAGAATGATCTTTGACCTATTTCCAAGGTCATAAGGTTAATTTTCACAATTGGACTCTTGTGCATGATATGTCAAGAACTGCAGATGTTCTCATTAAACTTGTGTTGTAGATGAGTCAATTTACATTGACTTTGTAGGAGAATGATCTTTGACCTGTGCATTGCATTAAAAAAATTCCCTGATATTATAGTGATAGTCTAATGATGAACACCTGCCAAATACCATAGAGGGTCATGTTTTTTTTTAAGGTGGGACCCATTTGTGTCACATCTACCAATTTTGCCAAAAATCAACCTCTCCATAAAAATTACACTGCAGCTTACTATGTTTTTTGTCAGAAGCATATGAAAGTATATATTTTCTGAGAGCTTATAGGGTGGGGCATTCAACTATGCGTGATTGGGATGATTATACAGGGTGTCCCATGAAATATACAGGGTGAAACAACAAAACTCTATTTTTGTTTTTCTTTCATATTCCTATGCAGGATATTGAAATAAAAATTGAAGTATATTTTTGCGATGTGGAAAGAAAGACCTTTCCGGTAATATATAATATGCCTAAATTATCACATTTGTTCTGTTGGGGTACATAAAAAGACAATTTTGTATAAAATATTTTATTATTCACCTACAGTATTGATTTTACTATTGAGGTATAATGTTTTTGAGGTCAAAGAATCAAATTTTACAAGTTATGAAAAATTACCACCTTCCATTTTCATGAAAATGACAGTTTTACCAAATTCAAGGTGAGGGCGCTATTCATATCAAAAACAGACATCTGTGTGTATATATTATGTTTGTAAGGTACAGGATTCAAGATGTATTGTACATAAGCTTTTCTGACAATTTCAAAGCTCAGCTCCTTTTTATTTCAATTTTGGACCATTAACATCAATTTAAAGAGCGTAATTGTGTGTGAAATGTATCTAGGGAGGAAAGTGCATTGACCCATGTTCCAATTTAATCAATAAATTGAATTTAAGTAATCAATGAATTAGCCAAATAGACTGAAATGTAAACAAATATGGATTTTACCATTTCTTACAAATAATTTAAAATTAATGTTCATCTGCAAGTGGTTCCCATTGAAAATGTACATGCCTCAACCGCCTCAACCTCCACCTCAACCGCCTCCACCTCCACCCCTGGCTAATTAAGTTTAATGAGCTATTACTGCTAATTGGTTGATGTTTTTGAATTGTTATCACCCAATAATTTTGAAGACTAATAAACCATTCTCTATTTAAAAATGAGCCCCAATATACTACATTGTGTTGGAGTATTGTAAAGGTATGACACGAAAATGGAGCATGAAACCAGAAATATGTGACAAATCCACCATTTTGGGTGCCCACATTAAAAAAACAGACCAGAGGTTTGTTTTAAGTTACGGTGCGAACCATTGGTCATAGTCACTGTGATTTAGTCATCTTCAGTACATTTCTAAAACAAATTTTGCTCTCTGCACCATAACACAGAAGTGTGATGAGGCAATACATGACAACTAGAAGCAAGTCCATACAGTGTGCGATTGGTCAAAATGGAGAAATCTCCTGCTTGGTGGACGGCCAAATCTAATTCGTATGCCATACATTGTTCAAGCCCCTTGGTTTCAGAAATTATACAGATACTCTAGTTGAAAACATGGAAGTCATACCTGTCCCCGTTTATGACCTGTCCGTTAGGTGTTATTTAAAGGCGACTCCAGATTCAGATTTTCCGAAGGATTAGTACAGAGGCGCGCCCTCAATTTTCAAACACAATTATGTTTTTTGGCATTAACATAATGCTTGTCCATATACTAATCACTGTGTGAAATAGCTAAGCTCAAATCGAAGTCATTCTATATAGAAAATCACATATGTTTTGTTATAAACAGTACCCTATGGCACGCAATACTATACATAAATGTTTACTGCATCAAAGAAAAATCGAGTATCTCAAACTTTGGAAAATGGTTGCCATTTTGGTTAGTATCTTTAGTTCTAATTGACTATTATTAATTGTTACACCAAAAAAAATTATATTTTGAAATCTCTGAGTTGGACATTAAGTTTCCCCAGGGAAAATGGAACGGTATTTAATGGTAACAGTTTCAAGTAGACGACTGCTTTTAAGGTTTTTTGTACGCTACCCTCTTGTGATTTAAATATATACAATAGCAGTCTTTTAGGGATTGTATGTGTTGCTGAAAAATGCTCAAGAGATTCTAATTAGACTACACAACATTAGTCCTTGTACAAAGCACTAGTAATTGCTTAAAGGTGCAACAGAAATTTCAAGTCCTCCATATTTTTTTGTGATATGTGTGATTCATATAGATTAGCATGCTCATAATTCCCTACATGTCTTGGTTCAGAATAACCTTAAATAAAATAAAAGGTGATTTATATATTCTTATATTTCAATAGAAAACATAGGTGGAATTCACTTGTTCCACCATTTTTGTACCAAAGAACAGTTCTCCGCTTAATCCATTACCAAGATGGGGATATTTTTGATATAAATGTAACCCGGTTAAGTCCATGCCCGATCCTAATAGCCTCTCCCCATGAAGCCCAGATTTACCGGAAGTTGTCAACTTTTGGTATCAAGCAAGAAAGCACTATTTTTCCTCATTATACCAGTAAAATCTTATGGCCAAAGTATGTTTTGGTTTTTGGACTAATGAGCGAAAAGTACCCCAATTTGGTCGACCAATTAATTTTCACAGTACTTTAACTCTATGGGGCTTATGAAATCACGTTTTCGCTCTCACTTAAAGACGCATTGAAAGATCGCGCGAAACTTTACAGGTGGGGTTTTTGGGTGAAGGCCAATCTATCAAGATGTAAACTTCATCCGTAATTCGGGCCATCCCCCTTTAAAGTTCAAACGCAAAGAAAAAAGAAACCTGGCATGTGATGTTTTGTTACATTGCCTAGCATCTATTATTTACTACACTAATCCAAACATGTTCATTTCAATCGTGATCACTCTTCTGTAATAAAAGAGAGTTCATGTGATCTGTATTTCATTTGTATCCATGCTTGTCCGCGTCCCTCGCGTGCCGGACTAAGGGATGAATTTAGTAAAGAGGGCATAGGAGGTGAGAAGGGGGACTTTTCCTCCCCTTCTTTGTTCAATAAGGAGACCAAGAACTTTCGCTTGGGGAAAATCAAAAATCCAAGATGATTGCAGCAGGAGATCAAGCCAAATTGTTGTTCCAGTATCTAAGAGACCTAAGAGAGCATAAAAAGAAAGCACCTCTATATATTAATATAATCTATAACACAAATGACAGGTTCTACTCTGTGTCACAATCTTTTGACTAAAAATCGTTTTCCTTAACTAAATGACACATTGCCATATTCCGTCACCACCGATTATTAAAATATAGTGCAAAACGATGAAACAGCAGAACAGAAAAAATCAAACTAAAGCATAATCTATTGTAATCATTACGAGATCTATGAAATCGATAGTCTACCAGCTTCAACCGACTGGGAGTATAGTTTCTTAATACATTGTTCTTCACACCTCGGAAAGGAATATCATTTAGCTTTTTGTAATCTTTTTTTTTAAGGTAAATTCATTATTATTTAAATGTTTCACAGTCTGCATTTAAGAAAAAAAACAACTGATAAACTTTCTATTTAATTATTCCACTATGGAATATTAACCACTCAATGAAAAACTATGATCCACTTTAATTTAGAAAAGTTCTGCTGTCCAACACATTTTAACTTAATTTTAGCATTGATTAACAATTAATTATTCACTTATTACATAAAGAATAACATCCAAACCAACTCGAACTTTCTATTTAAACTTGTTCCTTAGATTCTGTAGCAATGGATGCTTTGGTATTATATCAGTACAAAAACTTTTAAAGAGACTCTGTATAGCATTAAAATATGCACCTTGGGCATAGCCTGCTTTACTCAACCTGACTGGTAATATTTTGATAAAGCAACCCAAGACCTTTAAATTCCCTGGGTAGAACGTGAAACCAAACTCTTCTGGAAAACCATTAACCTTTTGGCATTAGCCGTAAACTGTCAACGTGAACCCTTGCCATCCAAAAGGTGGGTCGTGGTACTTGCAATGCACATACATGTAGACAGTTATATGTACCAGTGAAGTTGGCATCGAATCAGGTAAATGTTTAAATAAAATTGTCACTTATTAATTAAAAACTTCATATTTTAATTAAGGCAGGTACGTTAATGATAATACTTTGTGTAAAACAATATATAATAGCTCAAATTATCATTTTGTTTACTCAAGCCTTGGCTTGGGCCACTAGCATCAGAATCAGTTCATGTAGAATTACTTAATCTACTTTCCATCATTATGGCTATATAATCAAATATAATAGTGAACCATTATGTAGGGGTACTCAAATCAACATCGGGTGATAAGAGATTATTCAGTCTTTCAATTTTTGCAGGAAGAACCAACATACACCTATCATACCTTCCGTCACGCTTATTCGTTGAGGCTTCTATATACTTGTATGTTTCCATACATCAAATTCAATCATGCTGTCATGAATATCATTTTCTGCTTTATCAGTATTCTAATAAAGCTATAATCAGTTTAATCAAAGTCTTCATCATGCTCAAGTGATAAGCACATTCCACTTTCCTAATGATCACATACCTGTCTTTTTGACAACATACATTCACTTAGAAAGGAGTACAATTATACCAAAATAATTCTACTCCCTAAATAGCCCAGCTTTAATCTCCCAAAGAAAAATGGTCGTTTTCAATCCCTACTGCCCTGTTTTGTTGAGTCCACCCATCGGATCAGTATAGGCCCATCAGAGTTTGCTTTTGTCCTTTATATTCGCTGCTAATGCTTGCATCTCATGGTAGTTTTACTTCCGATATCATTTTGGCTGTTGCCTGTTGCCCAGCCACCGAGGTGTGTGGTCTGGGTGAAGGGATTTGGCACTTCCCCTGCACGTATAATGGTAACACCAGTTCACCAAAGGTGCATTCTAGAGGGGCAGTAATTTAACCGGGTTACACTCTCCCCTTTCTAAAAGGCGACGTCCTCGGTGCCTAGGCAACCTTATCATACTAATCTCATTTTGAAAGATTGGCGAATTTCCAAATAAAAGTCACTCAAAGATAAATCACCGATAAATGTTGTTCTGCCTCCCCTTTCAAAATCTTTCCATGATAGTTTAAATTACATTGTTTCCTCTCTTTCTTGTTAAGGGTGTCCAGAACATCTTCAAGATTCCTCTGCATGTAAAAAAAATGATACTAAGTACAAGATAAATCATCAAAAAAATTTTTTATAGTTAAAAACACCACACAACAACACATTACCTTAACATTCATAATACGATAAAACTGGCTCTCATGATCCAACTTAAAATAACCAAACACTATTTTGTACTTAATGAGTTATCTACAGCACTGCTCATCATAATCACAACAGGATCATTATCTTAACATGAGTTGCAAATCTAACAAACACTGCCCTAGTTGTTCAGAATAAAATAACATATTCAAAATTTCACAACAATGTTCCCGGACGACCCCCAATGTGTAACACGGTTAAGTTCAAACGCAAAGAAAATAAAGAAACACTTGCAGTGTGTGTTTGTTACATTGCTAGCTGCTATTATTTACACACTACTCACAACATGTTTCATTTCATCGATGATCATCTTCTTCATTGTATAAAGATATTCATGTGATGCTGGATTCAGTTGGTATCCACTTGTCCCTCGCTTGCAGTCCATCACAGTAATTGTTCAATAAGGAGACCAATACTCGCTTGGGGAAAATCAAAAACCAAGATTGAGTGCAGCGGAGATCAGCCAATGTTGTTCCAGTATCTAAGAGACCTAAGAGAGCATAAAAAGAAAGCACATCTATAGTAATACTAATCGTAACACTAAGGACAGGTCTACTCTGCTGTCACAATCTTTTGACTAAAAATCGTTTTTCCTTTAACTAAATGGACGATTGGCCACTTCGTCACCCAGATTAATTAAAATCATATTGCCAAAGCGGTTGAAAACAGCAGACAGAAATCAAACTAACGCATAATATATTGTGATCATTACATAGGACTATGAATCGAGATGATCCTACCAGCTCAAATCACCACGGGGAATATTCTTATACTTGTTTCATTCCCTCGGAACGGAATATCATTTAGCTTTTGTAATCTTTTTTTTTAAGGTAAATTCATTATTATTTAAATGTTTCACACAAGTCTCATTTAGAAAAACAACTGATAAACTTTCTATTTACTTATGTCACTATGGAATATTTAAAATCACTTCAATGAAAACTATGACTGCACGTTAATTTGAAAAGTCTGCTGTCTCAAACAATTTTAACTTAATTTAGCAATTGATTAAACAATTATTATTCACTTAACAATAAAGAATACATCCAAACACACTCGAATTCTATTTAAACTTGTCCTTAGATTCTGTAGCACTGGAATGCTTGGTATTTATCAGGACAAAACTTTAAAGAGACTCTGTATAGCATTAAAATATGCACCTGCATAGCCTGCTTTACTACCGCAACACGACTGGTTAATATTTTTGAAAAGCAACCCAGACCCTTTAAATGTCCTGGGTAGAACTTGAACCAAACCTTATGGCAAAACAATAACCTTTTGGCATTAGCCAAGTAAAAACTTGTCAAAAACTTGACCTTGCATCCAACCGGTGGGTCAGTGGTACTTGCATTGCCATACATGTATCATTATAAATTAAAAAAAGAAAAAACCTAAAAAATTAAAAAATTGTTATAAAAAAAATTGTCACCGTATTAGTAATCAACTTATATTTTTAATTAAGCCGGTACGTTATGATAATATTGTGTGAAAACTATATTATATCTCAAATTATCATGTTGTTTACTAATCCTTGGCTTGGGCCACTGCATCAGAAGCAGTTCATGTAGAATTACTTAAATCTATCCTTTCCATCATAATGGCAATAATCAAATATAATAGTGAACCATTATGTAGGGGTACTCAAATCAACATCGGGTGATAAGAGATTAATTCCAGTCTGCAATTTGCAGGGAAGACCACCTACACCATCATAACTCCGTCAAGCTATTCTTGAGGCTTCTATTAAACACATTGTATGTTTCCATACTCAAAATTCAACATGGCGGCATGACTAATCATTTTCTGCTTTAATCAGTATTCTATAAAGCGATAAGATCAGTTAATCAAAGTCATCTCACATGCTCATTGATAAGCACATGCCATTTCTAATGATCACATACATTAATTTTTGACAACATACATTCACTTATAAAGGATACAATTTACCAAAAATAATTCTAACCTCACCTAAGAGAGCCGCTTTATCTCCCAAGAAATGTATTTTCAGCCCATATGTGCCTGTTTGTGAGTCCACCCCTCAGATCAGTAGGCCATCAGAGTTGCTTTTGTCTTATATTCGCTTGCTATGCCTTGCATCTCATGGTAGTTTTTCTTCCGATATCATTTTGGCTGTTGCCACACCACCGAGTGTGGTGTCTGGTGGAAAGGGATTTTTTTGGCACTCCCCCTTGCCACGTATAAGGGTAACACCAAGTTCACCAAAAGTTCATCTTATAGGGGGCATATTTAACAGGTTACCTAAGCCTTACAACAGTATCAACTACCAAATCAGAATTTCAAACTTTTTGGGACACCTGTTATTTGAAATCTCTTGTGCATGCCTTTGCAAACCTTTAATCTATGTTTAAAATGCCATGTAAAATGGGATTCCTTGCTGCGCAATCGGTCCAAACAAATCACTGGGTTACCGCTGGGAAATTTAAACCTTGCAGCATAGAGCATGGCTCTGGATTTTGTTTGGACGATTTTTGACATGCAATGAGTATGGAGATTTGTCCAAACATCACAACAATTTCTTGTTTTCTGAATATATTTTAGAAGATTCATTGACGATGTGCGACCAACTTGTCCAACCTAAAACACCGGCTCATCTCTGTTACATGGAGTCAATCCACTCAACAAACAGCTACTGCACTTGAAGCACAGGCACAGGAGCACGCAACTAGCTGCTGGACAAGAGGGTGCCCTCGCTCAGAGCGAGGGGCTCTGGTGCCACAGAATTTAGCGGACAAGTGAAAGAAGTGTTTGGGGAGGACACAGCAAGTACTGACAATCAGAGAACTTGGGTAATAATGATACACACCGTCAAATTCATCGGTTCAGAATTTAAGTAATAGCTGCGTGACCCTTCTACACATCATCATCACAACCTTCGCCATCAAGTGTGCATCTGAAATGATTCCTGAATCTAAAAGTTCTTCCTATCATAAGCACCAGCCATAAACCTTAAACCATGCATCAGGGTTTCTCAACTATTTGAAGTAGTGGACCACTCATCTGCATTAGGAGGTCTTACTCATCATGATACCTGCTCACTATTTTTTAAAGGGACACAGTGGCATGAAAAAAATCAGACATAATGAAATGGACCCTTACTGAAATCACTTACACAAATTTGAACACAATTTGGAGGTCTGCGTTCTGTAAACTGTACCTTTTTGGAATACACGTCAACATGATATGCATATGCACTGCTCGGGCCAATTGAAGGCACATAGTAACAACGAACTTATCGATTTAAATCTGAGACCAATCTGGGGTAGTTTGTTGAATAAAGTGTTAAAGAATGAGAATAAAGGTATCGTTTTTAGCCGTTGCCATGTATTTATCATGCCATCACGTGGGCAACAGCACTATTTTAGCGTAAAACAACTCTGCTGTGCCTCATTGTTCTACTTAAAATAATGCTATCGCCTATGTGATATGATACGATAGATACATGGCAGAGGCTAAAAACAATACCTTTGGGCGACGAAAAAAGAAAACCCTGTTTTACGGGCGAATTTTTTCTTTCCTGGAGCTCAAAATTGGCCTAAAATAGCCCAAAAATCTGAAAAATCAAGAGAAAAAATGAAAAATTTTTACAAATTTTCTAAGAAAAATTTGCCAAAATTGATAAATTTTGGCTAAAAACAGGCTGATTTTACATGATTTTGGAAAACTAAAAAAAAAAAAAATCTGCAAAACTAAAACAATCTGGGTCGGTCGGGCCCGTAAAACAGGGTTTTTTATTTTCGTCGCCTTATTCCTAAATATATTTTGTTTATTTATATTGTACACTGTAGTCAATGTTCTGTAAAAAAAGTACACAAAGAAACTGGTTACATTTTGCAGAGATTTTTAATTGCAACTTTTATTCCCAAATCTTCATAAATCTATACACATCAATAAATTATATAGAAAAGACTTAAGATGTTATTCAGAATAAAGGACAGTATAGTCTACATCAGGACTGCATACTTTTAGAAAATCCTGCACACTTAAATACCATGCCAATCTACAGTCCGCTTTATTTGCTACATATTGTAACCTTTTGTCCTTGTGCAATGAACTTGCCACTTGACTCTACCGTTTTCCCGGAATGTGTTGTAAAAGCCATGGTGACATCACACGTACCAACGCAAGTACGCTCCATGCATGTTTCTCAAATTCAAGATGGCGATATTTTCAACTGACAGACGACAGCATTACAATAAAAACATTCCACCTCTTGCCATTCATTTCGACATGCCCCCCCTCACTTATTTTTTGTTCCGTTGATATTCCTCTTCATAACTCCATATCATCAGTTTCAAGCACTTGTGTACATTCAGGTTTGAAATTTCAGCAATCGAACACTCGCTGTGTGAATGCAACAAGGTCGTAAGTGCAATAGCTGCCATTTCTCAGAAATTTCCATCAAACACTTGCCAAGTCTTTAGTCTGTGGTTCTTCAGACGACTATGTCACGTTAACCATTTCAAGAGCCACTGACTGAAGGAAAGCTCAAATAAGACATGACAGCTGTTGCACATATGACCTTGTTGCACTTGTACTTACGTTGGTGTGATGTCATCGCGTCTTTTTTGCAACACATTCCTGGAAAATGGTAAATCTGCACTTTGTAGAAAGATTTATTTGAATGGGTTTATTAAAGTAGCAGTTTGTGATGTCTAGTTCGTCCTCGTAAGTGTTGGCCCAAGTATTTCATAATTTTACATTAATTATATATCAAGGGGACAGTGACACAAAGCCATAACTCCATATTTGGTGAAAATGAGACCTTAGACTTGAATCAAAATTACCAAAACAAAGACACCCGGGCAAAGATGTAACTCCAT
Organism: Ophioderma brevispina; assembly: GCA_023653785.1. Classification (NCBI taxonomy): domain Eukaryota; kingdom Metazoa; phylum Echinodermata; class Ophiuroidea; order Amphilepidida; family Ophiodermatidae; genus Ophioderma; species Ophioderma brevispina. Next base: position 37,851 of record JAMKCH010024303.1, on the reverse strand, counting down.
TTTCACTGAAGTCAATGGCTAGAGTCACCATTTCATGTGAAGCTTGAGGACCATTTTGAGATTTTCCTGAAATAAACTTCTATTTTAAAATGCGTTTTTTATGAAAAAAAAAAAAAAAAAAAACTTTGGAGCTTTGAGGTCTCTTTGCCAGGAAGGCCAATGAGAAGACTGTTATTACTGTCCAATCTTGATGTGACAAAGGCGTGGATGAGTTTCTCAGTAGTTGCTTTGTCCAGATATTTACGTATTTGACCAATTATATATCAAGGGGAGAGTGACAGTGACACAAAGCCATAACTCCATATTTGGTGAAAATGAGACCTTAGACTTGAATCAAAATTACCAAAACAAAGACACCCGGGCAAAGATGTAACTCCATTTTCACTGGCTAGAGTCACCATTTCATGTGAAGCTTGAGGACCATTTTGAGATTTTCCTGAAATAAACTTCTATTTTAAAATGCGTTTTTTATGTATTAAAGAACGATTTTTAGAACAGCAGGCAAGTTTAAAACTTAGCTTTTGATTTTCGATACTACTTGTTTGTCCAATAAACATTTGTAATTTTCTTGCTCTCAAGCAGTCACATGCAAATGTAAGACAAGTTTTGTATTTTCAGAAAATCTGTCTCTCTTTGTAGTAAGTAACATTAACCACTAATCAAACACACAGTTAAAGGAAAGTACCATTTTAAAAAAAACCAAATCAGGTATACAATCAACCAACCCAAATTATTAAGGACACTTAGCTCCCTGAGCATTGGTTTGTAACAACACAGCATTCATGCTTCAATGCATGTACCAAGGGATATTCATTCCCAGTCATAGTTCTCAGGAAGGGATTCAATCATATAAAACAATGGTTAATCAAAATTTAACAATTCTTCCCATGCATCCACATTTTTATACAGCTTCAGGAAAGCTCAAGTATGATCAATATATGTGACCGGTGTCGTAGAATTGTTAATTTCTAACGAACCACCTTTATCACATATGGTTGAATCCCTTTCAACAATGACAAGATAGCCAATCAATTTTTAAGATGTCTCTCAAGCAACAACATTTTTTGTGTGGCAGAAGTTCTTGTTAATTGTTACATGAACTTGCACCATAAATGTGACGCAATCAAGGAAAATGAGTCCGATGTTGTCTGTAACATCACCTACTTTTGCCAAAGGCATAGGAAGTGTTAAATTTTGTGCATCAATGCTCAGGAAGGGTGGATATAAGATGCGCTTCAAGTGTCCAGGGGTCCGTTCCCAAAACTCAGTCGTAAACCTACGTGCATACTATGTCATGCCTGCGTGGACCAATTTGTCCAAAGCATCGGTAACTGGCATGAAAAGGTCTGTTGTATAGGACATACGCATGAGTTAGTATGGACCCCTGGGCATTTATTATACTGGAATAGACCACCCCCCCCCCAAATAACCTGCAGGTCATTCAGAGAACTTTCCGCTCAAAAAATTGCTGAGAAATCCATATGCATTTAGTAAGGCATATTTTGAATTACAATGGTCGTATCAAATATGATCATCATAACTCCCTGTGATTTTGAACTCTTTAAAAATAATTTGATTTGTTCAATTCTAGTCTACAGCTGCATTAAAAGTGTCCACTAAGAGAATGATTAATAGATTAATGTACAAAAGTTACAGTAGTAAAACAAACATGATTTAAGAAACTTTTGTTCCATGTCTCCCTCCAAAACTCTATACTTAACCCCCCAAATGCTACATTTCTTTATTTTTTTTACCAATCTTCTCCAACTTCAGCCTAACTTCCCCTTGCACCATAACCCTGTGGGGTATGTCATGGCACTATATTCTCAAACAATAGTAATTGTTAACTCAGTCAATTAATTCTATACAGCATTAATTTAGGTATCACCTAATCACCTAAATGAACCATGTCAGAAGTTGAGTAACAACATTTTTATTGTTAAAAAGGGGAAACAACAAATTTAGATGTCACCCGTCAAGTTTACCATTGTGTACAATATGTAAGAATTTCATCATTGTCCAAGAAACTTTATGAAATATCACTATAAGAGCTTTATTAATTAGCAAAGAAATTCCATTTCCCCAACATTGTCATTAAATTTGGTTGATCAAAGAGCAAGCCTACTGGATTACAGAAAACTAGTTATAATACAGAAGTTGCCAGTTAACTACTATATTTAACTGTTTTGCTTTAATAAAAAGTGAAATTTAAATTAACCTAACCCAGCAGTAACTTAACAGTACGAGGCATTCAGACAGCATTTGCACAGGTGTCCCTTATGCAACAATTGGTTTATAAGAAGTGAGTGTAGGAACTGTGGTTAGAGACCCAATTTTGCCTAATTTGACAAGTAACATTGTACACAACAAATGATATGGCCATCAAAGATATAAAATTTATATTCCGACAATTTTGATTGAGATCGTTATGGAGAAGTTCACCCTCTGGGCACTACCTGCTTATTTCCATCAGCTCTAATCCTCTATTTGATTGGTTAACTGGAAGTGTATATTGTAATGAGCAAATCAGAGATACTCTCAGACATGTTGGTTGATTACCCAGAGATCTATTTTGATTGGTTTCCTCCTAGGGCATCTCAAGCATGTTGATGTCCTATAATTGAGCCAATCAGATTGTATCTCAGCTGGTAGTGCCAGGAGGGACAAACAACAAAGAATGTGATCAATACATACAACCTGTACAATGAAAAGCCATTTATTTATCATGTTCCACTGAATAATCTGCGCTCCCCACACTAAATTAGTTAAAGATACCAGACCCTAACATGTTAGCTGGTCTCCCAAAGTCAGTATGATGACATGAGAGCACTGCTAAACTGTACACAATATAAAAAAAGGCATAAGAACTTCATAGATCCAGTACAAACCAACTTAAAGGCTACCTCACCTATTTCAAGGAATACTTCGAGGAATTCAGGACATCACACCATTTGTTATTCTTTTTTTTTTTGTATTTGTAACATAACATAACATTTCTCCAAAGTACCATACTTGAGATCTGTTTGCAATCTCAATGGTCTATCCAATTCACTACTAAGGGTGTCACGTGATGTCATGTCATGTCTGAAGCGTATCCCCCGTTCACACACTGGTGGTAAAGGTTTAATTGAATTTGATTGAGTCATCATTGATTAGCCCTTTTTCCTGAAAGAAACATTTGCAGTTGTAATTGATATTAACGACTTCCAAAGTTTGATTTTTCGTTACCTTTTTGCGTGAATTTGAATTAAAGTTGTAATTGCCTTTAATTTTTTTGTACAGTATAACAAAACAAGTAAATTGATTTCATGTCCTAACTGCTTAACAATTCACCCTGCCTCTGGTGCATTTCCGGCTTATGGCCAAGCAATGCAACCGTGCTTATAAACAAATCGTGGTGCTGAGCTTCAAGAATTCGACTTTGGCATTGTTGTCTTTGTTTTTTACTCAAAGTTTTGCCATTAGCTTTGATACTTGATCTTTACACCTAATTTCACAGAAAGCCCATCAAGCCACCCGAGAGCAACCAGAATTTTTTAGCATCGTGGCGGTGATTCGTGGGCATCAACATGGACCACATGTTTGAAGATCTCGCGAAGGTGTGCGTTCATTGAAACCGAAGTCAACTCCCCATAACGAGGCGTCAACAGACGTAATCAATTTCCTGAAAGCAAATTGTCGGAAATCTGCTTTTAGTGTCGACAGCGGGTGTCAGTCTTAAATCATGAATAACTCAAATTCATTCCACTTTTTCTCTACTATAAAACATGGTACAAGTCACCAAAGTCATGTTAGGTAAACAGGTCTGGGTCTTTCCAAGTCGCCAAAGTTGTATCAGGTAGTCGGGTCTGGAGTGTCATTAGACCAAATTTGTTGATTTAGTCCGGTCTGGAGTCTATCCAAATCACCAAAGTTGTATCAGGTAGTCAGGTCTGGAGCTATATTGAAATTTGTGTCAGATGTTCAGACTGCATCCTATCCAAGTCACCAAAGTTATATCAGGCAATCTGATCTAGAGACTTTCCACAATATCAAAATTGTGTCAGGGTGGTCAGGTCTGGACTCCCAAAAGTTGTGTCATGTAGTCTAGTCTTGGACTGAATTCTTTCCCATGCCCAATATTCTATCGGTGGTCATGGTCCTGCATCTTCCAAGGAAAGTAGTCCCGGTTTTGGGATTGTGGATTATCCTCTCACCGTGTGGGGATAATCTGGTCTGGGTCTATCCAATCACCAACAATTGAGTCTGTCAGTACAATCACCAAAGTTACATGCAGTACAGGTTGTTGGTTCAAAGTCTTTCACCAAAGTTATTGTTAGTTAGGTAGTCAGGTCTAAAGTCTTTCCATGTCACCACGTTGGGTTAGGTGGTCAGGTCTGGAGTCCTTTTCCATTAAACCAAAGTTGTGTTATGTGTCCCTGGTATGAAATCATCCAGTCCAAAGCTGTGTTCCATTGTCAAGTGGTCTTTTCAATGTAACCTCAGTCAGGTCAGCTCCACCCTAAATAAGTGAGACAAGTACCTAAGTTGAGTCGAGTCCCCTACTTTGAAGTCACTGATTGGTTTGAGTCAGCTCAAGTTGATAAAGCAGTTGATTTTTCCCATTAAAGGGGACACAAAAAGTTAAATACTTTTGTGCCACTGTTTCTCATAACTGGAAAAGAACTAAAATTTATGAGGCTTATTGGATGTTTTGGAAAGTGTAAATATGGTTTAAAATTAGTGAGATAAAATTCAGTATTTTGATGGTAAAGAAAAGCAGGCCACATCACAATACTTTCAGTGGACCATTCCTGTGGTTCTACATAACTACGTTATTAGTGATGTTGGCAATTCCCTGTGGTAGGCTAACAATTTTTTTTTTTTCTTTAAATAAGAATACTGTTTCTATACCCTGGTGAATTTATTAGCCTTGAACTAAGAGCACACATTTCAGAAGAAGTAAAGTATTCCCCCATTGCCCAACAAACATTAAAGATCTCTTACGACATGCAGTAGTTTTGTTCAACCTTTGGTCCTTTTTGCCTGTGGGTTCACTTGAATCCAATACCTTACAAGACATTCATTAAAAACAAAAGTGAAACATTGAAAAGACTTTACATATCAGACTGAAAAAAGTAAGGCTGCCCAAAAAGTGGTCAGTCTATAAAATTTAAGTTTCCAAAACAGAATTTGGGTTAGTTTCTTGTCGATTGATTTCTATCAAATATTGAATTATTGAAGTGAAGTTTGGGCAAGAACAGCTTCTTACATAAAATGTGGGGTCTCTGATAGAACTTAAATGGGCATAAAATGGGTTTCGGTGGAACTGAAAATCCACATGAAAGTGAGGTCTTATGGGAGACACATACCCATACCACTTCCCCTAAAGACCATATCTAAATTTCAACTCTAACATACTAAATACAAAATGCCAAAGCACATCAAAAACTTAGACCATTCCTGTACAATCTAAATTCCCTCATCTTTGGCGAGGACAAAAGATCATTAAACCTGTTCTTTACTGCAAGACATAATAATATCGGTTTCCATCTATGATACTTCAGTTTTGACAGTAGTGGTCTGAGAAAGTCTTTATCTTAACTCCAAGATACAGTATTGTATGTAATAATTGTCTTGGGTGTGAAATTTTTCAAAAAGGGGGCATTTATTACAGGTTATTTGTTCTATAATAATTACATTGTAAATTTGCAATGAAGATACAAACCCTGATTTTATAAGTTACTAGACAGACAAGCATAATACAACATTGTTCAAGTTAAAAGCAAAATAAAGTACATGTTATTATCTTCTCTTTTTAAGATAAAATAATAACAACCAAATACATAATTTTAAACCTTTATATTAATAGCACAACTTTCTTTGGTTAACTAATTTGTGACCATCCACCACAGATAAGATTGCCCATAAACTCAGCTCACAAAATCGGACCACACTGGGTACAAGCATGGTGATACTGGTTACAGAGGTTCTGTCTGCTTCAAAGGGAATTGAACAGGTTATCTGTATCTTAATGCAGTCAATGGTTCATAAACAAGATTCAAAGAACTTGCACATTAGCCATGTTCAGACAGTCATGAAAATTAAAAGGTTTGAAAACTCCAGAGGTGAAATTAAATCCCAATTATTTTACTTCACTCCAAGTTGTGTTCACACAATAATAATAATAATATACTGGCTTTTATAAAGCGCCATTTCATCAAGATCACAGCGCTGTTGCCTATTATTATTATGCTGCCTTCAGGAAATCGGCACAATCATTTCGCTTCATCTAGGTCGGCAGCTGCCCAAGCGCACAATCCTATCAGCACTTAGATTGTAATATTCCCCAATGTGTCAGCCATTGTAACAATGGCTGAAACCCTGAAAGCACTCCCTGACCATTCTCCTGAGTGTAGACCTGATGTCAACATACCGGAAGCTGTGGCCATTTGTGCATGATATTCAAACACAGCAATTGTCAACAAAAATGACACTCCAAAACAATCCGGAGTGTTATCGGAGTTAAAACTTCACCCAAAGTTTTTTAGGGGATAAAACCCCGCTATACCCTTGATAAACCTCCAGAGTTTAAAAACCCTGAATGCATCCACACGGTCAAAAACCCCGATCGACAATCCAGAGTTTGAAAACTCCAGAGTTTCAGCCTCCGTGTGGACATGACTATTGAATAGACTGCAATAAAATAGGGAATTTATTCAGATTCCTTTGCTCAGGAGCAATAGTACAACATGTATCTAACCAGTAACTTGTAGGTGCCCAGTTCACTATCCAGCGGGCATAGTCATTTACAGGGACATCGAAACAACGTTGGCACAACGAAAACAGGTCCAGAGTTTTTAGAAATCTACGTAGAAAATGCAAATTGAATCAATATGCATTTCTTACATAATTTATATAAACTCTTAACATCTTTTTGACGTTCCAACATCGATTGCCCGCTGGAATGATTTTGAATGCAAAGAAATAACTGCCCATCTGTGGTGGATGGTCACATTTTGATAAAAGCTCATTACATCTCCATTTTTAAAAGTCACATACAGGTTTTACAGTTGCACTCGAAATACCCTTACATATTTTTATGTAATATCCTGATAGTGTAGGATGATGGAAGAAAGAAAATAAGATCAGAACATGATTTTTGCAGGTACTAATTTACAGATCAAATCACCCATAATAGTCTATAAAGCTTTAGGGTAATTTATATATATACATACAGTCCATGTAGATATCAAAGCAAATAAACAATAACGCTTAAACTGCTTTGGTATTAAAAAGCATGCTGAAACTACAAAATATGTACAGAATTATCATTTTGTTTTATCAATTGCAATTTCCCCAATATATATAAAAATATTTTCATCAGCATTACCTGTACATTCTATATTTACAGTATGTGCTATTCATAAGCACACGAAATTGATGGTTAGCTCAATAAAGTTAATTATCAATATACATAAACCTTAAATCTCATTTGTTACCTCTGTTTGTTGCCATGCTAACATTTGTTGATCCATAAGATAACAAATACCAAAAGCATTGAATATTGAAATTTTAAAGCTATTTTTATTGTAATGATTGTATTTCCTTGATCTATTTGCTATTTGTTCTATTTTATTTTGAACCATACCCTCGATAATATGCATGAAGTGGCACAAATAAAAATCAGATTATAGGTATCATTTGATGTCTGTCCAAAATTTTGATATGCTGCTGCTTTCACATAAAATAGATGGGTATTGACCAAAGTTGTTCAGTTTATCCTTGTTGGGCGAGTCACATGTTCAGGTATAAGCCAAAAAAAAGTTTGTTTCCAACATTTTGTTTTTTATTTGATTTACTGTGAACATTTGCACTTTTTTAGACAAAAATGCCTCAGCAATAGAAAATTTCATTTTTTTAAAAATATGTGATCCCAAATCAATATTTTTATTACATTAACTGATAATTTGACCTTCAAATTTGATTTGCAATTGCTTTGACTTGCTATTTGGTTGATTTGAGCCTTTTCAAAAAATACGAAAAATAAAAAAGTGCATTTTGCATTTAGGTTTTTGGTCAACCCACATGAAAACAAAAGTTTTTTGGGGGCCTAAAGTCACCAAGAGGTCATCAAAGTTCATTGTTTAAAACTAAATTAATTCTACAGAAATGGTATTCTCCGAAGTTGGGTCAGAATTATCTTGGAATAGCTCATGCAAAGTAGAAGGTAAGAGGTCAAAGGTCATCTTCAGATTATTTCAGGTCATTGTTTAAAATGCTTAAAGGGCATTCTAAAAAAGGATGGATATTCACCAAAGTGGGTAAGATTTATTTTTGAAGGGTGGTCAGAGCTAAGATGTCAGTCTCCAAGGTCTGAGTTATGATGTTTGGTCACTGTCCAAAAATGGTATGTAACAAAGTTGGTCAATGATTCTCAAAAAGTGCATGCCAATTAAGAGAGGTCAAAGGTCATGCACTATTTTAAGGGTTGTTCAGAGTTAAGATGTTAAAGTTCATCTGAATTCCAAAATGTTTAAAATGCTGCTTTCATATTTGAGCAAACTTGGTATGAATAATGTGCCCAATGAGATTAAATGTCATTTATCATTTGACGTCGGTCACAGATCTGAATGTGCATTCACTGAAGATGGCCAAAATTGTTGGACAGTGAAACATGTGGAGTACTCCGAGATCAAAGGTCACCTAGGTTAGCTGAGTTTATTGGTCAAAATTGCTTAAAATGCAATCCACATAAAGAGAATGGGAGTGTCAGGGGTATGCAACTTATTTCAATACAGAATAAAGAACAGACTTATTCTAACGTCATCTTGATGGCCATGTCCCATTTAAGGGGTTTGACGTGTTAGTGAACTACTCGATAAAATTTTCCAGAATTCACATATATGGTATTTACAACGGTGCCAATTGAGAATCTGAAATAAAAAATGGGGGTCACCGACTTTGTTCTTGAGTTATAGCCAAAACAAAAAAAGGTATGTTGTCACTTTTTAAACCACACAAGTCTATGGGAAAAGTCAAAATTTGACGTTTGGATCTCCTACAAAATAAAAACTTCTCGATAAAATTTTGTAATTTCTAAATATGTTGAGGTCCCGATGTCGTTCTTCAAAATTTTGAAATAAAAATTGGGGGTTACCGACTTACTTTCTCCATTAAATGCCTAAAACAACTCAAATTTTAGTCTTTTTAACAATTTGGGCGCCTCGTTGGGCCGCAAGAAAAGTTCGCGGCACATTCGGTACGCAGCAAAGCAGTGAACGCGTGCGTAGAGGATTCGCGCCTGAAAGCGGGCGTAGAGGACGCGCGATTGCGGGGCGCGATTGACGCGATTTGTTTTTGTTTTAATCCTTCGCGCAAATAAACGCAAACAAAACGCACAGAGATCCACGGTATCTGCGCGTGGAACTTTCGCACCTCAAAATGCAAAGTCTTTCTTTTGCCGCCGAAAGTGGGTGCTAAATTGAATGCTCAAAGCTCAAAACAGCTTGCTCGTAAACAGATCACACGTCAAACACCTTAAACACGTTTTATCATTGAATATATGCACTACCGAAACTGGTCATCAGATCATCTTTGAAAAGTAAATCAGAGAAGTAAGGGGAAAAAAGAGGTTGAGGTCATTTAGCATTTGCTTAAGGTCATTTTTCAAACTGCTTAAAATGCATTCTACAAAGATGCATATTCAACTACGTTGGTCTGAGTAATTTTTCAGGATTGGAACTAAATTGTCAAAGGTTGCCTGGGGTCATAATACGTCTTTTTCAACAACAAATGTTGCCATTTTCACAAATGAATGGTTATGGAGAACGAGATGAGGTAAAAGGTCATTTAGGCATCCTATAAGGTCACTGTTCAAAATGCCTCTTAATTCACAAAAGGTAGAGAATCAGCAAAAGTGGCTAGAATGAACTGGAGAAGTTTGTCACATGGGATGCATACTCACCAAATTTGGTTAAAATCATTCCTAAAAAGGATGTTTCCACAGATGGTTAAATGCTGTCTAGGGGTCGATTGAGATCATTGGGTCTTTGTCCAGAAATACCGTCACACAAAAAATGGGTATTCACCAGAGTACATCCGACTCATTGTCGAAGAATGGGTCATATAGGGTGGCCAAAAATGAGGTCAAAAGTCATCTATACTCTCTGCCAGAATTGTTCAGAGTTATTTACCGTGCGCCGTGCGTGACGTGCGTCAACACGGAAGTGAATGCCGATTGGCTCGTTTGAGTAGGTTGGCCTCCCCATTGGTCAATCACGCATGAGGCTACCCATAGTCTCCGCCCCTTTTATGCAGTTATTGCAGCGCGCGCGCGCGTTGCCGACCTCTGAATAATTCTGACAGCAACTGTAGGCATCATTTAAAGCCATTGTAAACAGAATGGTTTATTCATCAAAGATGGATTAATCCTTGATGAATGGGCATATGGGTTTTATTTATTTTTTTTTACTTTTGTTTTTATACATGTGACTATAAAAACCATTTTCAATGTTGTGTGATTACATTATGTTATCGTACAGCACTTAGAAACCTTGGTATTTTGCGTTCTATAAATGTTGTTTATTATTATCAAATGATACCCAAAACAATTGCACAAAAATGTGTACCTATTCATACAGCCGATCAGATCAAAGTTTTGCATCCAGCCTTTCGGTCACTTAAAGGGATTAGCAGCGATATTGCGAAAGAATCGAAAAATGTGGAAATGCATTTGTTTTAACTTATAAATCAGGGATAAGTGTGTACAATTCCATATAACTGCTTTACTGTAGAAATAAACCACCAAAATAGTGAAAAAATGAAGTATTTGAGGAAATTTGTCATACCGTCTCCCGTAAATAGACATACAGCGATGACGTCTCAAAATCTACAATAAACAGCTGATTGTGGTTTGTACTAGTACAGAATAAACAAAGATCAATAATATTTGTGTTTGAGGTCAAACTGCATTGATCATGATGCACAATATCACGCTTAAAATCTGGGATATTCACCGTAAAAGGCTTTTTTGATCTCAAGTCGGAATTTTGATACGCACGTATAGAAATTAAAGAATCAGATAAAAAGTACTGCCTTGACTTAAATACACGGATTTCAAGCCAACCACTTGCAGGTTATGTTTGCATATCCATGCCAGTAACAAAAATACAAAAATATGAATTTTGATGATTTTTTCGATGTTTCGGATTAGCAAATCGCTGCTAATCCCTTTAATTTACATACCATATTTATGAGTTACTTACCCGAGAGATGTGAAGTAAAGGTGTACGTAAAACGGTCAAACACAAATGAAAACGTCGGGGTCTTTTTGTTGTTGAGACTTGTTAATATGCTAAATTTTCTCAGAGAAAACAGAGCGGCACTAGTGACTGGCACGCGTCAATGTGCTCTATTTCATAAATACAATAAATGTGAAAAAGTCACCTATTCAATATCTGCACTCAGCCGTGGTTTCCGTAACCACGAAGGTGACTATACCCACACAAATGTCTACACAATTTACGCTGTCCAGTATGTTGTAATTGCCAAGTAATTATGCGCGCATGTCTGCAAGACGAGCAAATTTATCTTTGAGAATAAAAATAACAATTTTTTTTTTTTTTTTTTTTTAATCAGATAAAAAGTACTGCCTTGTCTTTAATACACGGATTTCAAGCCAACCACTTGCAGGTTATGTTTGCATATCCATGCCAGTAACAAAAATACAAAAATATGAATTTTGATGATTTTTTCGATGTTTCGGATTAGCAAATCGCTGCTAATCCCTTTAACAATATATGGCATAATTACATTACACCCTTCGCACCTACTCTGTATCATACTTTTTTGCTTAGGAAAAAAAAATTGTTTGATTATCCATAGATGACTTTTTAGAGTGGGTCGGTCGGAAAAACTTTTTTTTTTTAATGTCAATAGCAAACTATATTGAAACATGTTTGTTTGTATTAATAAGTTAATCAAACACTAAAAATCAAGTTGATTCTTTGTACATTATGAAACCCAACTAACATGCTAAGATACTGTTTAACACATTTTGTTTACATATCAGAAAGTTAAAATTAAAAAAAAAAACTTTTTAGGAATTTTTCAAAATTAGGGTCAGTATTCTTTTGCACAGTAAAAGGAAAAAAAAACTTTTTCCTGATTTCCAAAATTAGGGTCGGTCGGATGAGGACAATCAAACAATTTTTTTTTTGGCCTTATCATATGCTTCATGTGCTTGAAAGAAATAAAGGTCATGATACAGGGTAGATGCAAAGGATATAATATAATTATGCCCATTAATTCTTATAACATGCAACATATCCACCAAAGTGCTCAGGGCACTGCTGTGAAGTGCCTAAGGCTGCTACAACACAGCGAGTAAATTCAGAATGACTAAGAAAGAGTTATGAAAAGCAATCCGATTTAGATTAGGCAACAATCCAACCACAGATTAATGGCTATAGGCACATTGCAATATGATGAGTCGGGAGTCCATATGTTTTTATGAAACAATGTAATGCAATCCATTTTCAAATTTATCTCTGAAACAGTTAGAAATCGGAATTACAATAAGAAAATATTTTACATGCTTCCTTTAACCCAGTTCTTGCAGCAGAATTTATAAAGCAGATTTACTTTCTAAAATGTTTACTGAATTGGAACACATCCACTAAATACCTTTAAGATGACTTTTTAAATACCTGCAAAACAAGAAAACATATCAAATCACCCTGGTATTACATTCTTTGTTCTAGAAATTCTGTAGCACCTATGAGAAAAACAGTATAAGAGATTTGTTGGTTGAGTAAACCACCATCTATTCTAGACCATGCCAATATCATGCATATCCACTACCTTCATAACAATTGTACTGATTATTTACACATTAATTTGCCAGTTATTTATCTTACACATCCAGATTTCTATTCAACAAGTAATTTAGAATGTACTCCCAAGTATATTCCCACAGATGCTTTAGCCTAAGTTAACCAGAGCAAATCAAATATGGAAGAACTTGCTGCTTCCACATAGTTTATAACACAGGCCTCAATTTTGGCTTGACTGTCTAGATTTCAAGCGGTTAGGGGTGTCGTGTGTAGTCGTGTCATTGAAATAATATTTTACTCCAGCAAGGGTAATTCACCACCATAAAATACAAAATTATAAATTTAGTAATGCTTGCTATGTACTTTGATGCTTGTATTTGTGACAGTCAATCAAGTATGTGCAGCAGTCAAGACCCCCAGTGTGCACCTCCTCTGACATTCTTTAGACCACCTGTTCAAGTGTGCTTCAGTTCTTAAGATCCCTACTTTGCCACAAAAGTCGGTCCCATGGCTTAAAATTTGGGAAATTTTGCCAGTTCTTCAACCTCTATTTTGGCCCAAAATTTGGTTCCCATGTCCTTAAAATTGGTAAAAAAATGTGACCCAGCGCAAGTAAATGAGGCTCTTTGAGGTGAAATTGAAAATTGAGATTTATGTATCATCATATTATGTATGCTTCAAGGATTAAAATGAGACCTTGATCACCTTCAAAGGGTATGTTGTTAAGAAGTTATGGTGGGTCAAAGATCATGCCGTACAGATAAAATAAATTACAAATTAAGGAGTTATAGGCTGTTAAAGTTGAAGAACACCTATATTTTACACATAACTGAAATAAAATGAGCTCAAAATACATATTATCATCAATATTTTTACAATAAACATACAGCACATGAAAGAGGATATATTAGCATATATTTTTCAATAGAAAAAGAAAATTAATTTTTTCAACCTCTCTGACCTATTTTTGCCTATATAACAAATTTTTGCCGCAAAGAGCCTCATTTACTCATGCTGGGTCACAAATAGTTCTGAAGACCCTACTTAATCAAAATAGTGCCCCCCCCCAGCTCAGCGCTTCACGCCGCACACTTCTACCCATACCAAAGTTCAGTGCTACCCATACCAAAGTTGGGCGCTATCCATACCAAAGTTGGGTGCCCCCAATAGAAAATTGTGTTGGTTGATGAGGCTACAAAGTAACACTCTAACTGCTTGTATATCCAAACACAGGCAAGTAAAAAAATCAAGGCCCTGTTATAATATGGAAATGTAGTGTACGTGTTTCAGAAGACATGCACTTCAATACTTAAACCCTTTTGACACCGGCCAATTCTGTAAAGTTATAATACATAAGTCAATGGCTTTAGAGATGGCATCCCAAATGCTTGCGGGTCATTTGGAACACCACCTAAAAAACACCAGAGACTAGGCTTGTTTCAACTCATTAAGATGCATTTTTCATGCTGATTCCCGAATATGCCCTGGGAAATAACTACTTTTGACCTTTTTGAAACAAAAATTAACAAATATTGATCTTTGAGCCTGTAGTTACTTGCTGTGTACATTTCTGATTAGCTAATTACATCATGTATTCATTTCAATTACCAGTTGAAATGTAGCTTGAAAATGTATTTAAGCTCTAGCTCTCTTCAACCCTACCACCATCTTCTTACAATGTTGCTGATTGGTTCAAATAATCACATCAGTTCTAATCTGAACAATCAGCAGGTAGTACTTACAGGGGTTAACAGAACAAGTATTGTATCTTCACAATTTTGATGGAGTAGTGTTTGGGGATGAGCTATGAGACTCATCGTGTGAATTGAAGTGGAAATGCAATTATTTTCATAATAAAACCAAAACTGCCCCAGAAGTTAAAAGTAGCATACTTTTCATGCTAATTGTTTTCTTGAGTTGTAGATCTACTGAGGAAATTGGTTTGTTTCATAAACTTGCAAAACTATCACATATTGATACAAATTTTTGCTTTTTCACATGTGGAAATTGTTAAATCCCTGGAGCTGAACTCCACATGCAAGTGTTGATATTTTTTAAACCATGAGCACTTGGCCATGATCACTAGCATGGTGCTCTTACCACTCGAGCTAACAAGCAAGATTTGGTGGAAGAGCAATAAATTAAATCTATAGGCATTAAGTCCAAAGGTGTCTATTACTTTCCATGTGGAAAGCATCAGAACAGTGTATTTACATATGTTATTCACAATAATTTTAAATTTTAACTACTTGAAGATTAACCCAAGTAAATATTCAATCCATTCCAATTGCTCAGATTTGGTCGTAGGTCGTATTTTTTCTGCTCCCTACTTGATATTCCTCGCTCATTGCTGAAGGATAATAATACTATACTTTGTTCGGTTTTGAGTTTGGGGGTGACGCGATAACGTGACTTTGCATTCGCTCTAGTGTTTGGATTGCGCCGCCTTTGTTCGTGTGTGTAAATGCTGCAATTCCAAGGTCGACGCGCGGGTTTTCCCCAAAACCTAACACGCGCAGTGACGTCACCCCCAAACTTGAGATCGAACAGAGTATACAACTGTTGAAGAGATAATTATTGCTTCCAGTCTGAGCTGCAATATTTTACAACAGGCGCGGATCCAGGGAGGGGGCGGAGGGGGCGCGCGCCTCCAGGTAATTCTGCAAATTCTTGCAAAATCTGCCCATTTTGAGCTATTTTGGACCATTTACAGCCTTTCAGCCCCCCGGTAATTTTGACATTTTTCAAATCCTGGATCCGCCATTGTACAAAGACCTTCCAGTTTATAGTTTCACATCCACTGAAACTAAATAAAATAATTTCGCTCCAAATCTATTTTTGTCAAACACAGCTGTTTGTAATTTCCGTCCAGAGGTCGAGACACTTCTATACACATACGGCAGGTGGTCACTTTGATCTGAAGATGATTAAGCAACTACGTCGGCTGTTTTTGCAGTAGACAAACCCGGTGAAGATGATTGAATATATTGAGCAACTATGTTGCCATTGTTATTTCCAGTGTACCAGGTGATTCACATGGTCTATATTTTTTGACAATCTAGGAAAGGACATCTATGAATTTATCCCCGACCTGGCAATTGACACACACATATGCCTGCAGCAGTTGCATGATGTGAATGCTTAAATAAAATCATGCAGGCTTAATAGGGGTAGTCAAAGCACTAGGGGCAAAAGGTTTTGGGCTTCCTACGTTTTTTCTTGACCCTTCAGTTGCACACCACTCGAGCATGCGTACCGGGATCACTACACAAACATTTCGCATGGTGGGTTGAAAAGTCACACGTGAAAGCGTCGACTGTCCATGCAAAATTGAAAATGGGCAAGCTTTTGTATTCAACCCACAGGTCTTTATTGGTCATTACCAAAATGAACAATCGTTTCTTTTTTCTTTGGAGAGTGTTGATTATCTACTCATAAATGCCCCAAAATGGTACCAATATGCACGGGTGCAGTTTTCTTTTATAGCAGAAGTGTAACATGAACGACATAGGACAAACAAATTTGTCACTGGGTTTTCCCTTTGCTGTTGATCCCCTGAATGTATTATCCTTTCCAACAATTCTGAGGACTTGTCAATGCAGGCTTTGCTCCTGTAATGAAGCATTGTCCTGGGTACCTTTTCATCTCTACCATTTCCACACAATTAAGGTTTCCCCTATAAAATATTTGCCCATTGCCGTTAGCAGTCGATTTCTCAACTCATCCGTCACTGGTCCCTCCCAAAATCAACTAGCCACTGATTGATCGTGAATTTGCAGCATCACCGAAACTAATTATCCCACCATGTAGATCCCTAGACGAACGCTCGAGAAACTCATTAAAGTCAATGATGCATCCTTGTTTGATGTCAATGCATCTGGCCATATCCCGTATGCTTTCCTTAGGAGAGTTGTTCCAATATGGCTGCTTAGTAATTCACACGCATCTCAAATTCCTTCCATGGGTATTGTACCTATGGAAAAATGGCAAAAAATGGTAATATTATGATTTTAATTAATTATTTTTTTTTATGTATTTTATTATGCACCTGATAAAAATTTCTCCTATATACAACAATAATATAACAAATGCAATCTAACATCCACAGTTTGTAGCAATTCTAACTATGTGGTGAGAGGGATTTTTTATGAGGTTGTTTTAGAGTAAACAGCTGTTTGTATCACTGGTGTAGACTTTCAATCTGAAGAAACAATGCCAGATTTTGTGAACTCTACTTTTTGCTCTAGCATGTAGTTTGTGGGTTTTAAATACCATACTTTTAATGATTTTTTTGGGGGTAAAAACTTGCACAGTGTTGCCAGAGTACTTTAGGAGACATGAAGCAATAAACATGCCACATACTTTCAAAAGACAACTTGATTTTTGAAGAGCAAAGAAAAGGGAAACCTGGCAAGTGACACGCCATTTTAAACCTTGTAATTCACAACTTATCAAATCACAAAAATTAAATATTTCATCTTTGTCTGTTTTTTCAATAGAACATGGTAGATATGCCCTATGTTTCTTTTGATGCAACTAGCGGGGAGCCCGCGCTGCGCGCGGGTCCCCGCTAGCTGAGTATACCCGCTAGATCAGTATACTGGAATGTTTTCAGAAGGCACTGTATTCGACCTAATTAGCAGTCCGGACATTTAAGTCAGTCATTAAGCATGGCCTTTTTTTTTTTTTTTTTTTTTTGGGTAAAAACTTGCACAGTGTTGCCAGAGTACTTTAGGAGATATGAAGCAATAAACATGCCACATACTTTCAAAAGACAACTTGATTTTTGAAGAGCAAAGAAAAGGGAAACCTGGCAAGTGACACGCCATTTTAAACCTTGTAATTTTGGTAATTCACAACTTATCAAATCACAAAAATTAAATATTTCATCTTTGTCTGTTTTTTCAATAGAACATGGTAGATATGCCCTATGTTTCTATTGATGCAATATTTCAACATGGAAGATGTGTAAGAAATGTAATATCAAATCCATTTATACTGTAGAGTTGTATCTCTTCTCTTTTCCCCACTTATCTGAGCAGTTCTTTTCAGCACAGTAATTTGTATTTGTCTTAAAAGAGACGGATGTGGAATAAACCCCCTGTTGAAAGTTTTTTTTACTGTAAATGCAGCTCATGACACTCATGAATCTGTTTAAAGGTGCTATCAGTGATTTGCTAAATAAGAAAATAAAAAAATCATCAAAATCAGATTTTTGCATGTCTGTAACAAGTACCGGTATCCTAACATACCATACAAGTGGAAAAGCAACCCAATAAGGACAAAATCAGTTATATTAGTCATTACTGTGTGTACGGACACTTACTAAAACATGTAATTCAATGGAGATTCATATCTTTGAACACTATCGTTTTCTTCCTTTTCTGTCAATTTTCAGTTGAAAAAAAAACTTATGATAATTTACAGACTTAGCCTCCACTTTTAAGATATTCCTGAAAAGTATTTTGATTCTTTGGAGTGGATCACTGATAGTGCCTTTAATTTGAAACACTGTTTCACATTCACCTGATTGATCCTTATCCATAGTACGGAATATGGTCTCCAATGCACTCTTATTACGATACAGTGCCTCAGTGATGCTTGGTCCCTCGCCTTCCTGCCCAGAGTGTAGTACCTCCAGTTCCAAGCAAGACTCGTACTCTATTTGTCCTTCATCGTTGCTCCTGACTAGTCTGTCTCGTAGTGTTCTCCATTGGATGGCTATATCTAGTGTCTCATTCATTGCATGTGCCCATTCATTTACAGTGATAAAACCTGCGACCGAAAAACAAACAAGTTTCTGATTATATCAGTAATTCTAATATGGAAGTTTGTTTCTTTGAGAGAATATTGTGCATAATTGTAATATACCCTTAACACGTACTGTATCATGTTCTGTTAACTAACAAGATGTGGGAGAGCGTGGGCTAGTAGTTAGGGTACTTGCCTATGGCGCAAATTACCAAAAAATCGGGGACACTTGATGGGATTTATCCGGGTACTTAATCTGGTTTTGATTGTATACATTATGATCAAAAAAGGAACATGCTATCCTCCATGGTTCACTTGGATTGGGCAAATTGAATCATAAAGCACCCCGTCCTTTGGAGGGGACGTGAGCCATTGTCCTGTGTCAGAGTACAAAATTGTACATGTAATCGCAGCCGTTTTGCATAAAGAGTAGGTGACAAGTGCGGTTTCCCGAACCACAAAGTCCCCCGCCCAGTGCAGTAGCTAAAGAACAAGAAGCAACAATTTTAAGATCTCAGGGAAGATTGTGATGGCCCACCAAGTTTCATCCTCCTACCACATGTTAAGTGATTTGACCCTGGATGACCTCGGATGACCTTGAAATGACCTTCCAAAGTGTCAACCTGAATGTTGGACCCACCAAGTTTCATCCTCCTACCACATGATTAGTGATTTGACCTTGGATGACCTCGGATGACCTTGAAATGACCTTCAAAATTTTTGGTACTGAATGTTGACCACACACACCAATTTTTCATCCTCCTACCACATGTTAAGTGATTTGACCTTGAATGACCCCGCATGACCTTCAAATGACCTTAAAAAATCTTGGCACTGATGTTGACCACACCCATTTCCTCCAAGTCAAAATCACTATATGTGGTAGGAGGATGAAACTTGGTGGATGTTGACCTTGAAATGACCTTCCAAATTTTTGGTACTGAATGTTGACCACACCCACAATTTTCATCCTCCTACCACATATTTAGGGATTTGACCTTGGATGACCCCTCATGACCTTCACATGACCTTTCAAAATTTTGGCACGGAGGTGTTGATCACACCCACCAATTTTATTCTCCAACCACATGTAAGTGATTTGACCCTGGATGACCTAGGAGACCTTGAATGACCCACCACCCCCTTCAAAATTTTTGTTTGGCACTGAATGTTAAGTGATATGACCTTAGATGACCCTACGACCTTGAAAGGACCTTCCACATTTTTGGTACTGAATGTGTGACCACAGCCACCAATTTTTTCACCTCCTACCACAGTTCTCAATATTTGACGCTTGGATGACCTCGGCATGACCTTGAAATGACCTTCAAAATTTTTGGTACTGAATGTTGACCACACACCCACAATTTTCATCCTCCTACCACATGGTAAGTGATTGACCTTGGATGACTCGTATGAGCCTGAAATGGATCCTTTATCAAAATTTTTTCGGCACTGAATTTGACCACACCCACCAAGTTTCAATCATCCTAATAAGGTGTTATAGCAATTTACTCCATTTTGTTGCCTATTTTTGACCCCATTTGACCTTTGACCATGCACATGACCTCCTCCAAACTCATCCGCAGCCTACTTGAGTGGACTCCTATGTGGCGAAGATGGACACCCATACTTTCTCCAATCAAAAGACTATCGTAGTTGAACAACTTTTATTATAGAGCGATTTAGCCCATATTTGTTGCCATATTTGACCTAATTTTTGACCACATTTGAACCTTTGACCATCACATGACCCATTTGTATCCCACCCACCACCTACAATTGAGATACATCTAGGTTGCGAAGATGGACTTCCACACTTGCTTAGTTCCAAAGATATCGTGAGGGATTTCGGTGAGGACGCACACAGCACACGCACGGACGGCTAGATTTCTATAGTCCCCTTCGCAACAAAGTTGGCGGGGGACCAAAGTTGGCGGGGGACCAAAAACATGGATGTTCCTAACCCGTACCCGGCCTCAAGCGGGCCATGTTAGGAGCGTCCGTATCATGGGGGGGGGGGGGGAGCATACACGCGGCCCCAGATCAGCTATCATACTGCTGAATAATCCTGAAACCACCACTAGCCATTACCATGACTTGCGGATATGAAAAGAAGACAACCAATTTAACAGAAGAGAGGTGCAATGGGTATAATGTAATTATGCCAAAATATTGACTCTTAATCACTTAGATTTAAAGGGGCCATTTCGTGATGTCAGCACCGAATGTTGTATTAATTGCTCACTAGATATCCTGAGAAAAAGCTTATTCTCAATTTTGAGGCTGATCCGATCTTGCGGTTTTGTGTTATGAGCCAATTGCTAGTTTCCACGGGTCCCCATAGGCTACTGTGCTGTAATTTATGTCCGTTTACGGACAGAAATACAAAATTGACGAATTTCTTACAGATGCGACCATGTGCAGTTAAGAGTGAACACTCGTGGATTAATAAGGCTAACGGTTCAGATGATATAAAAAATCCTCACCATTTTTTAGGACGTCGGGCGGACGAGGCTGTGGATCACGAATGCCCCTTTAAAGGACATCATACATTTAGGCCAACAGTTCAAGATCGTATACCAAGAATTATGCAGTGCATATTTAAGATGGCATCAAAAAGTAGGTTGTTATTGGGCGCAGTAATCTGTAAGTGAAATTAGACCAACATTTTCTCTGAATATGCAAATAAGCTAATGCAGGAAGACAAGGCAATGGATAGGAAAGGATTCTGTATTTCATTCCAACCAGCAAAAATCTCAGCACAACCCTGGTTGTCTTTTCTGACTACATACCTTGAATTTGCAGTGTTTCTGTAAGGTAATTCAGCAACCTTTGACTTAAAACTGGAAAATTGTTAAATCTTTGCACAGCTACAACCATAAAAGGTGCATTTTGTGATTCCAGCACCTTGTTTTATTCATTGTTCACTAGATATCCTTGAGGAAAGGTTATTCACAAAATTTGAGTTGATTCCGATCTTGCGGTTTTGTGTTATGAGAATGCTTGTTTCCCATGGTCCCATAGGCCTCTGTGCTGTAATTTCTGTTCGTTTATGGACAGAAAATACAAAATTGCAAATTTCTTACAGATACGGCCAAATTTGCACGTAAGATTAAGTACACATGGACTACTAAGGCTAACGATTCAGATTATATAAAAATCTCAACTTTTTTTTAAGTCAGAGGACGAAGTTGTGGATCACGAAATCCCCTTTAAGACAATTGCTGACCTGTTTTGGCTGGTGGATCAAACTTGGAGGAGGCTTCTTTTGAGTGTTGATTTGTGCGCTTGTGATGATTCTTTCAGTCTCTCATAGCAGAAGACTCAACTAATATTCTGTAATGAAATCAAACATTTAGTTTACTTTCGTACTTCATGAAAATCCAAAACTGGGTAAAGAATATGTAACATCCAAACTTTCTTAACGATACAAGCAACAACAACTAAAAATTACCTTAGACTAGTAGTAAAAGTCTCCCTAGTATTCATTAGTACATAACAAAGATCAATGTCTCCCAAAGGTGCGATATAGGGGAATATATATCTGATATTTATTAGTATTCTATAACTTAAAACATTTATCATTTAAAGAGTTTTAGAGTCCAATAATATCTCACACTTTTTTTATGTTTCTATGCCATTATGTCCTTTTAACCTGGATCGATGCTGAGACCCATGCTGAGATTTTTCGGTTATATTGCCTTTTGGTTTTCAAATAAAATTCTACAGAAGGATCACATTGAATCCCTTACCTTTGTTTTGTGGTGAGTTTATAGTGTGACTTTGATACCATATATTGTACTATCTGTGGCTTGAGGTCCATGCCTAGCTTTATGTATGCCCCTCTGTTGCTCCCTATCTCATAGTAGTTAGAAGCAGAAAATACTGTTAGCACCTGCAGATAAATACATAAACAATCCATGTAAATAAGAGGAGTTGGTTATGGTTTAATTGACAGATATACAACAGAAGAGTTCATTAAAGGTCCATGTCCCAATTGCTAATAAGTCTCGTCCCCAGATTTTACCGGAAGTGGTCAAAATTTTGCACATTTTAAAGAAAGCTCCTATTTTATCATTTACCCAGTGAAATCTTATAGGCTAAAAGATGCTTGGTTTGGATGCTATGAGCGAAAACGAGTCCCATTTTGGTCAACCAATATTAATTTTACACAGTACTATATGGGGCTTACAAAATTACGTTTTTAGCTGTCATATAAAAATGGAGTGAAATATTGGCGCAGGACTTTACAGATGGGCTTTTGAGTTCATGGTCATTCAGTCAAGATGAAAACTTTATATGATTAAACCAAATCATCCCTCTAAGTAACACAAGGGAACTCACAGTTTGGATTGGTGAAAGAGATACTCTATCCACCTTTCCATTTCAGAGTTCAAGCAGTGCTACCATACTCTTAACATTTAGAGAGTAAAGGTATTATTTTTGGACCCAGCAATTTGTGAACTGGCAAATAGAGACTGGTTATGCCATTAAATTCAGTGGAAGAACAGGCTCATAGACTGGGTTCTTCCTTAGGGCCTTTATTCCCATTCTCAAATATGTTTATGATTGAAGGTAATCAAGGTGACATCCACTGAGGTCTATAATAGTTCAAAACTGATTGGGACAGCCAAAGTTAACTCCCTACTCTCTTTGAAACTGACAGCAATTAACATCCTACTCTCTTGGAAACTGACAGGATCCTGTACTATTCCGCACATTTTTCTGCCCAGAATTTGGTCCACTTTGCGGGACAACAGCAATTAAAGGTGCAATGAGAGATTTCACATATCAGGTGTCCCTAAAAAATTGAAAGTACTGATTTTTGCCCTGATGTAAAGCTTTCCATCAAAAATATCCCCATCTGGAAGGATTAAGCTGAGAAATGTTTCTTTGGTACAAATATTGTGAAATTTCTAATTTCGTATAGGAGCAAATACGAAATTCAGCCTGTTTTACATTGAAATATAAACAAATCAAAATCATCTTTTTCTTTCTTTTAAGACATTTCTGTAGCCAAATACAAGGTAACGAACAAATCTATTGAGTGTCTAATCTATATGAAATTACTATTATGACACAATATTTGGGTACCTCAAAATCTCTCGTTACACCTATAAAAATGTCCAGTCAGATTGGTTTTACTTCATTTTGATTTGATTATTCAATCCACTGTCCTTAGTTTATGATGTAAAATATGTTATTAACAGCAAAAGCGAGGATTGCAAACCCAAACAAAAGTGCCTGGTGAATCGTAATTCAGTTAGGATTCAACCATGATGTAAAATCAACATTTTTACACACAGCACAATTCACTGATATAATGCTATTGGTTAGCTATGTTATTAGTTATTGGTTACTGGTCAAGCCTTGGCTCATGCACCTGTTCCAAATTATGATAGACCAAAGATTTGTGCTGTGTTCAATGTGATCAGTGGCTCCTACCAAAGTTAGCATGAGCCAGTTAACCTGGCAATGGTCTTATTCTAACCTGCACTGCATCATCGAATAAAAGGCAAAAAAGATATTTCTCCCTCTCAAAAGAAAAAGATTATTACATTTAAATATCCATGTCATTTAACAAAATGTTTTCAAAAGCAACACGTTTTTAAAATTTGCTCTGCTCTTCTTTTGTTGAAGCTTGCAAGCCACAACCATTCAATTGAATGCAACGCCCAACCAAAAGTGTGATGAACAGCTGCACCCTAATAAAGTTGTGAGTATCACACACCAGACCCTGGTTCGGAACTCGTACGCACTGCATACAGCTGTACCTTTTCTTCTTTTGTTGAATTATTGCAGTTTCACAAAACAATTTCAAAAGAGGCAGCAACGCAACCAAAAGTGTGATGAACAGATATGACGTCTTCTCACACATCCACAACCCTGGGCCGAACTAGTATGCAGCCACATAAAGCTGTACTCTGTATTGCTTTTATTGAATCTTGCACATCCAAACAATTCAATGAACGCAATCACACAACCAAAAGTGTGGGATATACTAATAATGCGTGTGAGTATCCACAGTCCAGAACCCTGGTCTGGAAAACTAGGAGCACTGAATACATAGCAGCTGTACTCTTCTTTTGTTGAATCTTGCACATTCCAAAATTTCAAATGGAACGCCTCACACAAACCAAAAGTGTGTGAACAGATAGCGTCTTCTCACACATCCACAACCCTGGCCGGAAAACTAGTATGCAGCGCATACAGCTGTACTCTGCTCTTCTTTTATTGAATATTGCACATCCACAACAATTTCAAATGAACGCATCACACAACCAAAAGTGTGATGAACAGATATGCGTCTTCTCACACATCCAGAACCCTGGCCCGGAACTAGTATGCAGCGCATAAAGCTGTACTCTTCTCTTCTTTTATTGAATCTTGCACATCCACAACAATTTCAAATGAACACATCACACAACCAAAAGTGTGATGAACAGATATGCGTCTTCTCACGCATCCAGAACCCTGGCCCGGAACTAGTATGCAGCGCATAAAGCTGTACTCTTTTCTTTTATTGAATCTTGCACATCCACAACAATTTCAAATGAACACATCACGCAACCAAAAGTGTGATGAACAGATATGCGTCTTCTCACGCATCCACAACCCTGGCCCGGAACTAGTACGCAGCACATAAAGCTGTACTCTTCTCTTCTTTTATTGAATCTTGCACATCCACAACAATTTCAAAGGAACACATCACGCAACCAAAAGTGTGATGAACAGCTGCATTCTAAAACCCTTTGTGTTTCGCACATCCAGAAAGTTGTTAAAACAAGAATTAAGCAGAGTGGGTTTGCAATCCTTGCGGTGACATGTTTTACGTCATAAACTAAGGAATTGAACCATCTACTGGCCAATTACGGTGGAATAGTCAATAGAGGGCACCAAACATTTTATTATTGCATACCATTTTGGTTTGTCATTAAGCTTATCATTATCAAATTTGACTGTACCAATGGCCAATGCACTAATAAACAAACAATAAGTCTATCGGTATAGCAACGCACAAAGTAAGCTACCTGGCTAACAACAGTCTCATCATTTATGGAAACCTGGTGTAACTGCCAGGTCACCCTAGGTCAACGCATCACTTGTTTTATGAGAAAAATAGCCCACAGCTTTACCATTTCATCGTGTGTGTATTCATAGCCCTCTGGTTTACACTCGTGAGATCGGATTAGCAGCTCAAGATTGTGTTTCTCCAGAATCTTCTTTGTGATATCGGGACCAAAGTAGCTGCCTCCTCCTCGGAAGGAGTTTGGTGAGCAGCCTTCATGTAGCTTGGGGTCACTCCATAAAATATCAAGCACCTGTCAATTGAGGAAAAAGAAACAGTAGTTTTAAGTATCTCAATTACCTGGAAACAGCCTTATTATATGCATATGTTAATGGGCTGCCTTTGAGCAGGAAAATAAAATGATGTTAGATATTACTTACGGTGAATGGGATGACTATTATGTAAGGCCACAATACTGTGCAATATTGAAGATGCCTAGTCAATGTTAGTTGAGGTAGGCAATTGCCTAACTGATTGTTTTCTTGCTGTTTCTTTTTTCTTTCATACAACCTTTACTCTTTTCAGAGAATGTGCATCCACTGGTTAGGGTATTTGCCTTTAGTGCAGGAGGTCTCCAGTTCGAGTCTCGGCGGGGCCACTTGCTGGGATTTAATTCGGGTACTAAATTCTGGATTTGATTTGTGTAAGAACTATTGATTAAAATTGGAATTCTGCTCTTCCCGCGGTTCATTTGGACTTGGGCAAATTAAACATAAGAATACCCCGTCCTTCGTAGGGGACGTTAAGCCATCGGTCCCATGTACATGGAGAGTCATACCTGAATAAGTAATCGTAGCCAGTTTCGAAAAGAGTAGGGTGGAAACCCCTGGCTGTCCCAAATTATCTTGGATCCCTGGGCATCATTGGAAAGCAATGTCTGAACACTGAAAGATTTAACCAGGCTAAATAAGACAAAAATAAAATAATGCTTCAACCACTGATGACCAAACACAGAGTATTGAATAGGACACCAGCTATTTAGGGTGTGCTTTGTTTGGGGGGGGGTCATAGGTCATGTTAAGGGTCACAAAGGTCACAATTTGCCCACATTTTCAAACAAACATTCACAAAAAATTAGTAAGATATCAAAATTCAGCCTACAGTTGCATGATATTGGACTACATCACATTTGTTATGTAAGATTGCTTGTTTATGAATACCATGTGACCCAGTTGTGATGAAACTTGCCTGCCATTACATAGAAGGTAAAAATGAGTAGACGGTTACTGCCCCTATGAGACTGCACACCAATATGGCATTGCATGATCCAGAAACTTTTCCCACAGATCTGCCCACAAACTGTTGGTATTTTCATATCATCTGAATTGCTGGCTTAAGTGTTGAATGTGTACCTATACAGTTATTTGTATTATTATAGGTTCCTGATTAGTTCATCTGAATTGCTGGCTTAAGTGTTGAATGTGTACCTATCAGTTTTTGTATTATTATAGGTTCCTGATTATTTTTTGGCCTGTATCTAATTTTGTTATTGATTGTTTTTTCACTATTGGTTTAGAGGCTATGACGTATTTCTCTGCCTATTCGGCTGATTGTGTGTGGGTGTGAGGGGGAACTGCCTCCGGCCTAGACGGGGATGTAATTTAGGTGGTTGAGACAACCCTTGTGCTTGCTAGCAATTTTTGTTTATTTATTTTTTGCCCATCCCTGCCCCAGTGTTTGATGGCTGCTCCCTTGGCCCGCCCACTTTCATGCCCCTGGTTAGCAGTCCTTGGTGCGTCATAACAGCCACCCGTTTTTGTTTATTATTATCGCACCTTTTCATAAATGAAGTATTTCTGTATATATTATTTTTTCCAGAATGTTTAATTTTTATGTATTATGTTGACTCTAGGCCAATGAAGAGAGTCTTGATGACTGAATTTGTTCCCCATGCAAGAGTTTAATAAATAAATAATAACTTTATTTGGATTTGGGTCGTCTCTAGCGAGAATTATAAAGATTGTCATTTCTGTCCATTTTCAACAGTGAGTTGAGTTGTATGTTAGACACTGTTGATACTAAACATCTGGCATCCCAATCTCAAGTGATGCAAACACAAGGAGAGATTCACCTTCAAAAAGGCTATGCACAATAATACAAACAAGAATAGAAATGCCCTTAAGGTGTACCTGCTTTTTAATTTTTTTCCTTGCTCTCATGGTTATCCATGAATCGTATGAGACTTTATGAACTAACTGTTTTGGCTGACCTCCTTTCCTCCCAGGACCCAGGACCATAATTACATCTTCTTCCTTCTTTTGATGTTTGCATGGGTACGGTTACTTGTGGCTGGTATGAATGTATCTTATTACTACCATGGAATTTGTTACGGTGCACAAGTTTCCTATCACTTCTCCTACATCTGATGAGCAAACCTCGTCAGAATGTGACGGGAATATGTTTCCTATTGGTCTATTCATTCATGATGGCTTTTTGTGGCTTAAGTTTGTGTCTCAAATTTCTTGAAGACATTTGAAATGGTCGCACTGGTAATAGGCAGTAGTTCCATGCTGCTAGTTCAGATTGTTTTATTCCAATTTACATAAAAGTCCTGCACATAAGAGAGGTTGACTCCCTGAGAACCACCTCCCTGATACCCTGTCTGATTGGCCGGGCTCATTACAGGACAAAATATGAGTACGCCCCTCTAAGTAACCAATTCAAATAGTGCCTTCTATTCTTCTGCGTAACCAACACCCACTTTTAACACCATCATATTACACATTTCCAGCACCATTCAAAATATTGCCTTATATGCCAATTAATAGGCATAGTAACTAGTCAAATATTGAAACACCTTATAAGCCACCAAATTGGTCTTTTCATTTATGGTTACTTGCAAACAGTAAAAATCAAATGCAGTATGACACATGCACCTGCACGTCACCTCCAGTCCATGTTTAAATTTTACCACATGAAATTAAGATCCATCGTACCTCGCATAGTTTATATGTGTTATACCAAGCAACCCTTATGAGAGTGCCAGCAAAGTTATCTATATCGTATATATAATTTATATATATATATATATATCATAATATATATATATATATATATATCGAATCTATATATCATATAGTTAAAGGTCTATCAGTGAGTTTGCGTAAAATCAAAACCAAAAAAATAATCAAAAAATCAAATTTTTTTGCATTTCTGATAACAATTACAGATATCCTAACAGCCCGCAATGCTAAGATCTGACAGCAGCCCCTAGTTAACAAGACAAAATCGTTCGGACACTTACTACAACACTAATTGAATTGAGACATTCCTATCTTTTGGCACTAGCTGTGTTTTCTCCTTTTAGTTGTTTCCGTTGCAAAAATAGACTTTAAGAGATTTCTACAGACTTATCCTGCAATTATAAGCTATTTCTTGCAAATTTCAATATTTTGAATCTTTCGGTGAATCAGTTTCTGATAGTTTCTTTAACTCTCCATTTGGGATCATACAAACTACAGTTTACTCCTTTGTTTCCGATATCTCATTCAAACATTGATATCTATATTCATGGACAAAATACACAGCAGGCATTTGTGACTTTTTTTTTGAAAAAATGGAAGTATGCAGCTGTGCCTAGGGTAGAGTATACTTGTAGGCTTTTAAGCTTATTGCATAAATAAATTTCTTATTCGGGGTGGGAGTTCAAAGCATCGGCAAGTGATTTGGAATGTTAGTTTCCCGGTTAGTTTCTGCATGGCCCATTTCCGACAAATGGAAAGTTACCATGGATACTGGTAAGAATACCAAATGTTCCAAAATTCTGGAGAACTGTTGCATGGGGATGGGTCTATGCTTATATCAGCGCAGCTGTTGGGTCAGCCTATTTGAGAACTCCTCTTTATTATTGAACAGTGGCCAACCTCTTACACATTGTACTTGTATTTGATGGAGAAAACTGAACAGTGGTACATATATAAGATGATTATTATTCAATTGTAACTCTGCCCTTTTAATAAGTTCAGTCTTTAGAATTTTACAATAAAATGGGTTTTAACACTATGGCAATCACACCTGCCAAGTTTGAGGATGCTGACGGTGAAGTGTTCCTGTAGTCTGTGATTTTGAAGACGGAGAAGGGGAAGAACATGGATCATTGAAAGCCAGCACTTACAATCTCTTTTACTACTGTGTCTATGGTTGCACACCACTGGTACCATATGGTGGCGGCCAAGACAAATCCCACATAACTTGTCCCCATTGGTTTAACACTACAACCCCAAACATCTTGATGAAAAAATCTTGCATTTTGTAAGCAATATTTTCT
The DNA here is from genome assembly GCA_023653785.1 of Ophioderma brevispina. Classification (NCBI taxonomy): domain Eukaryota; kingdom Metazoa; phylum Echinodermata; class Ophiuroidea; order Amphilepidida; family Ophiodermatidae; genus Ophioderma; species Ophioderma brevispina. The sequence goes on along the minus strand of JAMKCH010024303.1, from coordinate 7,946 downwards.
ATTCCAACACACAACTAGTGGAGCTAAGCAATAACGCACATTTTTTTAAGAGCTCCCCCAAGTTCCGGATATTTTGAGATTTTTGCACACTTGGATAGGTAATTGGCTAGTAAACAATATCCTTTGAGTGGTAGAGACTGCTAAACGCTCTATGTGTCAGCACAAGAGGAATTTGTAATTGAAATATTTATATCGGAGATCTCCGATAATAATCAGTGGCTGCTGGAAAACCGTCCTTCTAATATCAAATAGCCAGGAATGGCGGCCATTAGTGTCTACCTCATCCCATTGTAGTTTGTACCGTCGGTTTAAAAAGTAAAGAGAGGTCTTTTCGTCGAGGTTGCACTATTTCATTATGGACGTACATCATTTGGCGTTTCCAGCTCATCCATTACATCCCGATCAATTAGAAAATCGCTTCTTTTTATACAACTACATATTTTTGAGCATGACCAACTTGCAGTAGATTTTCATAGACAAATCCAGCATAACTGTGGCAAAAATCTCAATTTTAAATGGGGCACTCTTCAAAAAATGTGCTGTTATTGCTTTAGTAAATCAACTCATACTGTAAGGGTTATTTTTAATCTTTCCATGACGTGAAAGCAAATAAGCGGCCGAGAACTAGCTCATATATGGGCCATGTTAACATCCATGGGCTGGCCTACATCAAAGCGCTCAAATCAGTTTGTGGTTACAGGCTTATAGGCCGTACTCTATTTGGATTTATGTGTTGAGTTGCTATATTTAAGAGTCTTGCTGCCATAAATCTGACTGGCACTGTGCGTTTACTGGTAGTGAGCCCTCAATGTGTGTGAATATAACCTGAAGGCATGTGGATATCTAATAAAGTGTTGGGATTCAGAATTCTTCACATTAATTGTTCCGCCCTTGACATCGCTTGCAACCAAATTTATCGCACAAACCCTTCTGACTAATTGATACAGTCAGGCATATTCTTACTTGTTGATATTAAAGGTGCATCTTGTGATTCCAATCACCTTCATATTTGTTTTTTACAGCTCACTAATATTCAAGAAAGGCAATTTCTACATATTCAGTTTGATTTTGATGATGTATTTTGATGTATGGCAACAAGATGTTCAAATCACATCCCACCCACCCCCCATAGCCAATTGTTGTCACCACGTCTGTCCATTTGTGGACAAAAATACAAAAATTATTCATTCTTTGAGCAAATAAATAGGCACACATCCTCCTACTTAGGCCAAAAAAGTTTAAATTTATTGAAAATCTCAATTGTTTTTCAGCAGTTAGGGGAGCTGAAGCTGTGGATCACAAAATGCCCCTACTATCCATACTTATAGCCAAGCAGATTTATTGAGACTAATTTGGTCAATGAATGAACCAAAGTCTCTGCTCAGACATGTTTTTGAGCTTACAAATGGTGGGAATCATTATATCGCCTTGGGATCTCAAGTCCTGAATATTCATTCAGCATCCTGTTTTTCCTGCTGTTTTTCCCCAGTTTTTTTTCTTTTGCCAACATGACTCTCCGATGCACAATAATTTTAATAGTGCCATATGCTCCAGAATTATAACACATTTACTATGTTTGTTTAAAGTGCACTTTCAATGATTTCAACACTGCGTTTATTCAATTGTTCACGAGATATCCTTATCCGATCTTGCAGTTTGTGTTATGAGCAATCGTTTGTTTAACACGGTCCCATAGCCACTGTGCCGTAATTTCTGTTTGTTTAAGCAGACAGACAATACAAAGAGCAATTCTTACAGATATGACAAAATGTGCACATTATAATCCAGTGGTACATGTGATTACTAAGGCTAACAGTTCATATAATATGAAAATCTCAACTTTTTTTAGGTAAACAGGGGACGAGGTTATGGAGGGGTTGATCACAAAACTGCCCCTTTAATCCCATCGCTTAACTAACTCTAGTGCAAGAACAAAAACAAAAAAACATCTGAAAAAGTAAGAAAGCAAAGATATAGCAGTTGTTGGTCTTTTATATGTGTGTCATATTTGATTAGTTTAAATCGTCAGAACTGGTTTTACTGCATTTGATATGAGTTTGGCACTAAAGTATATAGTCGGCTTCAGGAATCAAGATCTGACGAACTTACATCATAATTTTGGTAAAATGAAATCAGCCATCTGTACAAACTTTTCACCAATATACCTCCACCCAGGTCAAATCATATGGGTACTTAAGTATTTTGCAGATGGGAGATACTTGCAAAATTTGGGGTCGACTATAAAACAGGCAGAATTTTTTTTTTAAATGTTAACTAGAGAATTAAATTTACCTGTCTCCATTCTACAAAGTCAACTTTCCTGTAGTCATCGTCGTCATCCTGTGATTGGCTCGGCTCCCTCTCTCAGAGGTGGTTTTAAGACTGATTTGTACTGGTAATGATAAACACAATACAATAGGCTTAGTTAATAGTACATGACTTGCTTATGACCATGATTTCAACAGTGTGTCTTAGGGGTGTATGTGCTATGGGATACGGTGTGTGTGTGCGTGTGTGTTTGTGTGCTCCCCTAAGCTATTATAATGTATAGCAATGGCGGATCCATGATTTTTAAACAAATTTCACAATACCGGGGGGGGGGGCTGAAAGGCTGTAAAACCGGTCAAAATAGCTCAAAAGGGGCTGATTTTGCAAGAACTTCTCTTTGCAGAATTTAACCAGGGAGTCGCGCACCCCCTCCACCCCTCCCTGATCCGCGCCCTGATTATGTCTTGAAGACAACCATCACATCGACCCCAATTAACATATAATGGAATAAAGCTGTATATAGTTTGGGGTTGATTTCTGTTTGAAAGACAGCCCGCAACCCTTTCATCAGCACCCAAAAAATAGTTGTCTAAAAAAATGGTTCATTTTGCCACTAATCCGGTTTGAAAAATTCCACAATTTTTAGTGAAACCAATTGGTGGAAGAAAACATGCCTCTAAACGATTATACATTCCAATCACACATCTCCAATGAACCTGTTAATTTTTTTAAAGGTGCGTGTTCTGCATAGTCTTTGGGACCCCTGATTTACCCCAGAAAAAGTATGAATTTTGATATCGTGAAAGGCATATTTCTCTCATTGTCTCCTGAATTTTGAGCCCTCAAATCATTTTATTCCCCCAAAAAAAAAAAGACATAAACAAAAGCTGTTTTTAATTGTTAACCATCCATATAGCACAGTATTGAATAGGGCCTTGCAATATGCATTATTAGTTCTACTGTAAAAACCGCAAGTTTGTTTTCCCACGTACTTGATGGCGAGTATGTGCAAGTGCAGGCTCTCATATTAAGTAGAGAACACAATAGACATAAAATCGGAACACGCACCTTTTAAAAAAGATATATGAGTCTGTGACAGCATGAAGATCAATGTTGTTTGTTACTCGCTTAAATGCAATGAACATAAAAATCCCTGATGTCTCATGCTAAGAAACTTAACCAAATATGGGATGAATTTAGTATTCTGCCACCACTTAAAAATCGGCACCTTAAACATTGCAGTTTATTCAGTTAAACGTTGCCAAATTCGTAGCCTGTGGCAGAATACTTAAATTCTTTCCACAAAGATGATGATTGCAAAAAAAAGTGGTGTCTAAAAATATGATCGTGATGAGGCAGCTTATTTATAAAACACTTTTGGAACACTGAAATCTGGTGATGCTGTTTCAGGAAAATTTGCTAATCTTCTTTAGAATTTAGAAACATGGTTGGGGGGTTTACTCTCATACACACAAAATTTAATTTTCTCAAATTTCTAACCCCCTTAGAGTCCATTTAAAAGCACCACAGCCATACTACACTATTAGGGTACCCCAATCCTAAAACAAAGCCTCTCACAGTGCTACATTTGTTACAGTACTTAAAATTATGTCACAATCTACTCACACATATACACGCGCACAAACGCACGCAAAAATTAACCCCGACAATTGAAACTCAAGGAAAAAATATTTCCAACACCTGCCCAACCCTGCACAACATTGTTTGTTTGTTTGTATGTTTCATCACTCCGGAAGCATCTTCAATTCAAGCAAAGATGTAATCTCTTTGACATGTTAGTCATCTAACAATTGACTATTAATATATCAACAAAATACACCTGTCGTCAGTTTCTCAGAATTGCAAGCATACTTGACTGAAACACAGTATCATAAAACGATGTGTGGCTTAAACAATAGAATGTAAAAAACAGTAGGCTTATAATAATCCCCACAATGAGGGTTACTTGAGGTTATAAATAGAAAAAAAAAGCATTTGTCATATGAAGCTAATATACTGCCCAACAATGAGATCACTTTTATGCAAGTTATCACTGTGCTTTCTATATGTAGCATGATAGAATTGCTTTAGGAGGCATGACTGTGCTTTTTTCGTGTTGTTATTGGAAGTATGGGGGCAGACTCGTAACCAGGATTTTTTTCAGGTTAAGAGGCTTTGTTTTACACTCTCTGGAAATGCCGTGAGCCCTACAAGAATATTTGCAAATGCAAATGGTGCGTCCGCAGGTGGAGTTTGCCCGTCTCTCTGTCTTTGGCGTTTAGGGCAAAACTCCCCTCATTTAACCAAAATTGGGGTACACAGTGAGTCTGTTTTGCCTTCCCAGCGTATGATGCGGTACCATTTTTCACTCTTGGGTGGAGAGAGGCAAGTGAGGAAGTGCCTGCTCAAGGCCAAAACAAATTGGCGACAAGCGGGGCTCGAACCCACAAACCTAATGCTGATGAGGCGAGCGCAAATACAAACTGCCAACCACATATGCCTTCTTCTAAATATTTTTAAATATCACCTTTTGAGCACAAAAAACAGCAAAAGAATAAAAAAAAACTCCCCAATTTTAGACAGTTGGTATTAGAATTATAATAATATTAAAATAACATAAATTGATTTTTAGGAAGTAAGTTTGTCGATACTGAAAAAATACTAAAACACAATAGGTGGACTAACCCCAGACAGACTGAAAACTGACATCACAGCATTAACAAACATCATTCATGCATATTAGTTGGCATACATATACAATCATTGTAGTCTCCAGTGGAAAATGAAAGAGGAAGCTCTGTTCCCACAATCAATTGTTTCTGATACATTTTTTGCACTGGTGGTCACACGAATTTATAGAACATTACCGATTGAATAAGTTCCCGTTCATTTAGTTAGTTTTTGTCACTATTAACTCATATAGAACTTGTGCAAAACATTGCACTGAAGAAATGTATTGTGGGAAGAACACGCTTCCTCCTCTATGTTAAGACGATTGTTTCAATATTTTAATGTGTGGATTATGCAGTGATGTCTTTTCACACTCTATGGTCTCGACAGAGTGTATGTCCGGTTGTATGTGCAGGGAGTTTGTTGCAAATGAGAATGATTGCAAGAATTGTATCCAAATAACATTGTAAAATGTCAGATGATATGAACCATATTTTAATACACATGCACAATAATTTGGAAGATTTGGTGTAATAAACTGTCAAATTCAACAGAATCAGTAATAATAACACAGCAACGTAATGCAATAGTATTAAGCGCTGATTATTCAATCATATCAAATGCACCACACCATTAAAACAACAGAATTTAGGCAAGAGCAAACTTTAACATGACAAAGCGGAAAGTCAACATGACGAAAGCAGACATTCAACATCATAACGCGGACCTTCTTCATTTTTTTGGGGGGGGTGCGCCCCTGGCTATGGGCCTGGGATGCAATAAATTTTCAAGGAACGTTCATTATTAAAATGGATGACCCAATTGACAAACCTGCTCCTCTCACTTTATCCATCACAATTGAGATTTTGTTATGAGAAGAAAGTTCATATTTTAATCATTAGCCCAGATAAAGTTGAAAGCCCAAGGAATGTTTTCGGTTTGATGTCATGAACAAAACATCCCAAAAGTGTCAACCGCACTTAAGCTCTCTCACAAACATAAACCCAATTTGGTACACATTTTATCATCTACCTTTCCAAGCAACTCAAACTTGAAAAGGAGTATTTTGGGTGATATTCTTCCACATAGGGTGGAAAACATGATTTGAACAATTGGACCATGAAATCGGATTCACCCACCTTTTAACTCTTCATTTGATATTAAATACCGAGATGTTAATTTTGCGGTGACACACACTCCATATGGCCTTCTACTGTCATACTTTGGAACACTCATCCTAAAAAGATTCCAATTCAACTCTTTGAAACACACATTTTTTTCCCAGCTCTGTATGCACATTCCCTTCAAGGAGGGAACCAATTTTTGATGCTTCTTTTAAAAAAGGTACTGCTTGTTCCAATTTATGTCTATTTCTCTCATGAGGGCCCTACTAACATCTTTGTCCCATAGCCCCGCAATGTTAAATCAAATCTCATGATAAATCCAACTCCCTGTCCACCTGCGCTTGCGTGTCGTATAATTAATTCATATTGGGATCACAGTTATGGAAATTCCGTTACTATAATCTCCGAAGTTCGGCCGAAGATTACGATTTGTCCGAAGTGTGTCGATGTTGTTCAGCTGTGTTTTACCATCACGATGGCACTGTGGCTGTCTTCAGAACCTGGTACAACTGCCGAATTCCAACCCCCCCCCCCCTCCACAAGGGGCATTTCTTCAGACACGGTCACGCATTTAGTACAAGGATCATATTTTTGAGGCGCCGTGCATGATAAATAATCCGTTCTTCGCAGACATTGGGTATTGGAGTTATCGGAGAGAGAATGCCAAAGAGTTTGTGACCGTACTTTCATGATTCAGCCCTGAATTTTCAAGTCATGAAATGAATGAATATGCGAAGCTTTGTGAAATGCCATGACCATGGCGGTAGACTACGAGATCATACTGCTGATTATCAACAACTTACGGGTGAGATTTTTTTTTTTAATTATTGCATTTAATACAAAAAATGGGAGGGCTATAATAGTGTACTGGCCAACAACTCCACTGAGTCCTTACCGTAATACATGTAGTTCTTCATGGGACTGAGAGTGTTGGCCATTAATGAGCAGCAAGCTCAGTCCTGTTCTGCACATAAAGTCACACAGCAAAGAGTTCCGTTATGGTCCCCTCCCTACAAATTCTGCAGCCTTGAGGAGTTGAGGAATAAACTACAGGATAAGGTGTTGCAGAATTCGCTGGGAGGGGGACATATGGAACTTTGTTGTGACGTATCCATGTTATGCAATCATAAATATGGAAACGGAGCTAACCCTTCTATCGCAAGCCGTATGTTCATAATGTATTGCCGCAACATGAAGGAAAAGTCGCAACGCGTTTGTGGCAATTAAACGCATTGGCAAACAATTTCACGTTGCCGACAATTGCATAACGCGTTTGCCATCTTTTCTCAAAACACCTTTCGACAATAAATTAAAAGATGTTGGCCAATTAATTAATTTCTGTGACGTTTTTAAAAATTACCCCCAATGCATTGTATTAAAGCAACGTGTTGTGACAACAAGATGCGAGCATCACAACACATGCAAGCTTCACAACCATTGTGCGCCAACACTTGTGGATCTCCCCACCCCCCCTTTCCACCAGTTACATCATCATAGCCCGTTTACATAACTCATACGGCAAGCAATATATTAAGGGTTAACATACACTCACATACACAAAAAAACACCACACACCCACACAATCACACAGTTGTGGGCTTCTGCAATTCTTGCAGACGACACAAAAACAAATGTAGACCCTATTTGTACTTAACGATTACAATATTTTTGTTTTGTATGTATTTTTCCGGTCCTGAAAGTCATCCCTGCCTGTTACCCCTGTTGCACATGAAGAATGAACAAGGTCCCACCAACAATCTGTGAAGATCTCTTTTAAATTTCCTGGAATGGAAGTGAGCATTTCCATAACAATAATTCAACTGCTGAACTATTAACAAAAGTGTTTATTTTATTGACACACGGGACACTAAACCATAAAAGAAT
>JAMKCH010024302.1:0-23981 GCA_023653785.1 Ophioderma brevispina | reverse complement strand
CTATTTAGCAAACTCATTCTGCAACCCCTGTCCTGAAACCACCGAACATCAAAATGGCATAGCCCTTTGTACGTTTCAACCAAGGCCTTATCGATATGTAGAGTGCACGTAATAGGATTTGTTTCCCCAGCAATCGGTCTAAACCACCACAGGGCCAAGGGACAACAGTTATGCAAGGACATTTGTAATTCATTTGATTGTTTGGACCGATTGCTGGGAAACGATTCCATTGCACGTGGGTACACTCAGCGAATATCTGTTATAACATGGCATAAGTTTCAAATGACCCCTACACGTGCCGCCTTTTGTTATTAGTCCCACCATGATCCCATTTACCGGCTGAAGGTAATGCGATAATAACCATTCCGCAGGCGAGCTGCCAAGCCATATCAGCACGTATGAGATTCTTGCCGAAATCATGATCCAAATAAAATCAAATTTATTCATCTCACATCAAATACAACAAATCAAATTATTGATACAAATAAAAACCATAATGGTGATGAGATGAGGACACTGGTTAAAACTAATAGTACGTGGGGATGCAGTGACACACTATAGGTACAGTAGTGACTACAGAATAGGGTGAGTTGTGAACCTTCTACAGGGATTTTCCTTAATAGTAAGTAAGTGCCAAATAAATAAAAAAATGCAGTAAAGGAAATAATAAAGAAGAAGAAGAAGAAGAAGAATTGTGCATTTATGAGCTATACAATGAAAATGGTCTGAACAGTAAAACAGACAAAACATTAGCGTACATTCACACATACTGAACAAAGGGAACAACAATTAAAAACAGCACAATGTAGACGTACAACTAACCTACAGACAAATAACTGATGGAAAATAAAATCCAACGAGAAAACGGACTGTCTATTTTCAATTAAAATCTAAAACGCTTTCATGTATAATTAGATGGTATTGATTGTTGAGATGTTGAGATGCAAATAGATTGATTGATCCAGGATAATCAGTTGAATTATCTGATAACTAGCTAGAAATATTTTACTTCCTCGCCATCTCTGAACTGTGTTCATTGTAATCTCTACTCTAAATAAAAACAATAATAAATCAACTTGTGCTAAGCGGTGGGTTTATCCAAGGACCTTTTACAGTCAAGGCTACAGCTTCATTGATAACTAATATCAACCTTGTTTTAAGTAGACAGACTGGTCCCAATATAAAATATACAATCAAACTAAAAATTATGACAAATATACAAAAACTGTGCCATTATTGCAAGATATTTGCCTTTATTTGTCCACACCAGATCCTAAGCTAATCCTCGCTTTTATTCAATCCAATTTGATGGACCCTTAGCGAGATATGTCAGTTGAACACAAGGATAAAATCCACTTGGGCCAGTTCTCACGGAAGGTTCAAGAAACTAAAGTATAAGGCGTGCCAGCATCATGGGATTAAATCCTTTTCAACAAAAGACTATTGTACAGAGTGAATGTATTACCTGCATGAACTAATCAATATATTATTTTTCAGTGAAGCACCATGAGAAAAGGAAAAGTATTATGTTGTGGGTGAAAGGAGGGACTCATCTCAGGGGGAACAAAATCATTGAAATTTTAAAAATTTGAGAAATTTGACTGCTGATGAAACTAAGTCAAGTCTGTTGAGGGACAAAGTGTGGACAACGCTCTAATTGGAGGACCAATTTTACCATTCCCCTATTCCCCAGCATCTAAGTGCCAGGGCGGAACATCATACGGAAGAAAGCAGTGTTCATCAAAGAGCAATAAAGGAAAGCTGGTGGGCGTTCAAAGGTTTCAGTTTACTTTCAACAAGGGTGTCTTTATGGTTTCACATTCTGCTGAAACCTGAGTAAAGCTGAGACAACAATACTGTTTAGAATTAGATTTCCTATGTACATGTCTTTATTAGCAATTGCGGCATTATAAAGTTATAAATTATGTTATCACAAGAAGCAAGAAGACGCTTTATGCCAATTTTTTATTTTAATTTAATAAAGATGTCTTTGAGATGATTTTCATGGCAATTTTGTGATATAGGCTAGCCGAAAAAATGCCCACAGGTTTGTCAACTGTATCAGATAATTAGCCATAAACTCCTGAACCAGACCCCAAAAGACACCAACTAAAAATCTCGTGAACGCTGGGACACTCCAAAAAAGATCAGTAAAATCCAGTTGAGATGAAACTTAAATTTTTGGCCAATAAGAATTCATCTTTGATTGTTATAGTTTTTTTTGGGACAGTATGTTATACTGTTTTTCAACGGTGTCTAGACCAGTTTTTTATGCCGATTCTGAATCCGATGGTGCCAGACGAGCAACCTTGAGCATTTTGTAGAAAACGACAAAAAAATCAAAATGGCCACCAAAAACAAAACATTCATCTAGGTTCAACTTCCCCCAAAAGTTGTAATTCTCAGCTGCTCGTTAAACACCCATTGTGACCAATTGACATATGATTTTGTAAAACACCGTATCAATGAATTCAATAGGCCGTCAATCTAATAAAGTGCCTGATCGTTATCACTTTGACTGCAGGGTTGGTAATTTGGATCTATCCCGGTGTTTGGCAGTCAAGAAAGTAATTAGGCAACCATAAGAAAAAAAAATATTTTTAAATGTAATGTAATTATAAATTCCTTCATATAGGATCCAAGAGGCTCGATGGCTCTAACAATGGATATAATTGATAGCTGTGGTTAACTAGTAATGTATTTTTGTGTATATCCCTGTAAGTCAATACGATCAATGTACACATCATTAGCTAATCAGAGGAAGGAATAGACATGTAAGATGGCATCCAAGATGTGTAGCCAATATGGCTGGAAATGAACTTACTAAGCGCGAAAAATCACACACTATGTCTAGAGGTATATGTTATTTGTTTTGGTAGTTTTGGGCGACCATTGGCATCCTATGGGATTATATGATGAACAACCGACTCAATGGGGGGCGGGGGGGGAACAACTTTCAGATCGCCTTACTAGATTTTGGAAACGTAATCCCAACTAAAAACCGCAAATATATATCTTTGAACAGCGTGAATGAATTACTGAACCTTTACTATTGGACAATTTGCAGCCATATTGAACACCTATCTGGTATGCCATCTGCAGCTATCAATCACTTTGATGATGTTATGATATTTAAATTGCTCTAAATCAGTTATAGTGAATATACACAACATGGCAGCTCTTTGGCGTATGTATAATGAAATGTGCCATTTTGGGGCCATCGTGACTGGTTTCTGAAGTGATAATTATCAAATCGTTGAAAGCTAGTCATAATGGTTTCAATTAAACATGTTGATGCTAAAGTGCGCTAACAGTGTGTCCTCAAAAAAAGCAACACTTGGTGGCAGGCACCATAAGTTTTGAACAAAAGCCGTGACTACTTATCCTTTGTTGTAAGGTAAGATGGGGATGTTAGCTAAACTATCCCTGCAAGTTCATAAAAGTAAAGTCGATTTTTCAGATATGACCCCAGAAATCTAGTGATCTGCAGACCAATATTTTACCCCAAAGTTGAGGCGTATCAACTACAATACGGCACTGTACGTTTTGCGCCCAGAACTACCAATATTAATCTCAAAGTCCAACCACCCGTCCCCCATGTTCCTCCTTTTGTAGAAGGACAGAGGTCTGCAAAAATTTTACAACCCATATGAAGTTTCCATTGGTAAGGCAAATAAACATATGCATTTTAAAACAAACCTTCTAAAAGCTTTAAAAGATCGAATACGAATGATGATCAACAAACTCCTTCGTATTGTCCAAAAATACGACTGCAGGGGATTAGAGCTAATATTCTCATCATTGTGGTGACGGCACCCAGAGTTATTCTTAACCCAAAATGTAATGACAGAATAATTACCTGAGTTGTTATTGAGTTTTGGTTGAAAATAGCTTTTACTTTCATAAGGTTGAGAATGTAACAGTATTTGCCGTGACAAGGCAAGTATGAAGCCAACGCATTTATCATTAGTATAACGTGGAGTTTGTCTATGACTTGCTCATATGTTTATATTTCTGGCAAACAGATTTTATCATCACTAATTAATGTTTTATATTATCAGTTAAGTAATAATAAGTAAATGCAGTCATTTTGACCCAGTAGAAGTCGTTCTGCATGAAATTTGGGCAAGTACTGTGTTGCAAACAATATTGTATTGCCATTCTGTTCTTCTTGCCAGTCGTGTGGTTAACCAGCTCCTCATTCTTGTAAAAGGGTTCTGCGGGTTACTGATGGTTGGGGTCATATCTTAAAAAACTATTGATCTTCATTGATGGCCTTTCAGCAGCCCCACCCCCAAATTCGCCAAATTAGTCACATCTTACTTACGCAAAGAAATATCACTGTTTTGTTCAAAACCTTATGGCGCTGCCACAAAGGTGTTGCGATTTTGTTTGGGACACACGGTATATACCAATTCGCATTATCGGGTCAAAAGTAGTAGTAAATATCAGATCTGTTTATGTTGACGCCATAGTGAATCTTTAATTAGGGGGTAATGGAATTCATTTTAATGGTCACAATGGGTGTTTTGACGGGACAGGGCCAAAAAAAAATAAAACTTTGAGTAATTAACATATGAGTTTTTAGTGTTTTTGGTAGCATTTGAATTTTGCGTTTCTTCGAATATGCTCAAGGTTTTTGCGTCTGGCAGCCATCGGATTCAGATTCATTAGCACGAAATACGGTCTAGAAACCTGAAAAACATTATATTATATGCAGTTATAACAAGGTAACATGGTTTGTAGCCTGGGACTATTTAGGGGCACCGTACTCGGACCTAACACCTATAGATACTATCATATCGCTCCTCTACCAATCCTAGCTTGATAGTATCCACGGCAGAGCGCCGTGCTGATAATACGGAGGTCTCCGGTTCGAGACCGTGTTCTGACCAGAAATGGCGCACGACAAAAGTGGAAGAACGTCACATTGGTAACGATAATGGCTTATGGTATTTGTGGATATCCCAATAACGTGCCGGGAAGTGGATCCATTTTTACGCCGACTAGTACTCGTTGAGGAACATCAAGAGGGACGATGTGAAGTGAATGTAATACGGCAGCACATTACTTCCCTTGTGATTAGATCTGACGCAAAGATAGGGATCGTCTCAACTTCAAAAAATCGAGAAGCGTGATATATATTATCAATTTTACATTGTCTCACAAATGTCTTCACCAAACGTTCCAGTATATTCAGGCCACATACTTGTATTACTTACGATAAATTGGACTCTGATGGAAAAAAGATGCACTCCTGTACTAACTCTATGCATGTTTCAATTTTGTCAGTTGTGTATGACCCAAAAATGACGCTTGAAAAAATGGACGCCACTCCTGTACAAAACTCTATGGCGCTTACATTTGTTCAGGCTGTCTGACCAAATGGAAGCACCATAGGTTTGTACATGGAGTGCGTACAAACTCTATGGATGCTTCCACTTTTAGTCAGGTGTTGACCTAAAAATGGGACGCTTGACCAAATGGAACGCATGCCTGTACACCCTCTATGGATGCTTCCACTTTGGTCAGGGTGTCTGACAAAAATGGACGCACTCCTGTACAAACTCTATGGGGCTTCCACTTGTTGGGCAGGGTCTGAACCAAAAAATGGACGCTTGGACAAAAAATGGAAAAGATTACGGTATACCGCGGCTTTCTTTTACGAGATTTGCGGTTTTCAGTTGATAGTATTGATTTCAGGTTACGTCGTTGTTTGTAATATGATCTTTAATAATGTGTCGCCAAAATTCGGCAAGAGGTAGTGATTACTGAAAGATTTTAACAGTACACAGTTATTTCTTGCAATGTACAGACTCTATGCATGATTGACAAAAATGGAACGCACCTCCTGTACAAATCCTATGGTGCTTCCATTTTTGACAGGTGTCTGACCAAAAATGGACGCATGACCAAAAATGGACGCACTCCTGTACAAACGTTATGGATGCTTCCCCTTGTGGTCAGGGGTCTGGACCAAAAATGGACGCTTGACCCAAAATGACGCACTCCTGCAAAAACTCTCGGATGCTTCAACTTTGGTAAGGTTGTGGAAATAAATGGACGCTTGCCCAAAAAGGGACGCACTCCTGTAAAAACTCTATGGAGGCTTCCATTTTGACAGGTGTCTGACCAAAATGGACGCTTGAAACAAAAATGACCGCACTCCTGTACAAACTTTATGGATGCTTCCATTTTTGACAGGGTGTTTTACCAAAAATGGACGCTTGAACAAAATGGACGCACTCCTGTACAAACTCTATGGGATGCTTCCATTTTGGACAGGGTGTTGACCAAAATGGCACGCTTGACCAAAAATGGACGCACCTCTGATACACAAACTTCATGGATGTTCACAATTTGGTCAGGGTGTCGACAAAAAATGGACGCAATCTGTACAAACTTCATGGATGCTTCCACTTTTAGCAGGGTGTCTGCCTAAAAATGGACGGCTTGACCAACAATTGACGAACTCCTGTACAAAATCTATGGAGTTCCACTTTTGGTAAGGGTGTCTGACCAAAAAAGGAGCACTCCTGTTCAACTTATGGATTGTTCACTTGTTCAGGGTGTCTGACCAAAATGGGACGCTTGACCAACAAAATGGAGGCACTCCTGTACAAACTTGATGGATGCTTCCATTTGTCAGGTGTTGACCAAAAATGGACGTTGACAAAAAGGACGCACGTCTGGACAAACTTATGGATGTTCAATCTTGCCAGGCTGTCTGACCCAAAATGGGGACGCTGACAAAAAGGCGAGACTCATGTACAAAAACTCTAGGTGCTTCCATTTTTGGTCGGGGGTTTCTGGGGGGGGGTGAAAAACAAAAAAGGACGCTGACCAAAAATGGACGCACTACAGTACAAACTCTATGAGAAAATAATGTGCATTTTGAAGAATATAATTAAAAAAAAAATGGACGCTTGACCAAAAAATGGACGAACCCTGTACAAACTCTATTGAGCTTCAAATTTTGTCAGGTTGTTGACCAGAAAATGGGCGTGACCAAATGGACGCCACTCTGTACAAATCTCGAGGAGCTTCCACTTTGGGTCAGGGGTGTTGACAAAAAAAATGGACGCGTGACAAAAATGACGCACCATGTACCAATTCTATGGTGCTTCCATTTGGTCAGGTGTGCCCTGACCAAAAAATGGAGCGTTGACCAAAATGCGGCACTTCTGTACAAACTCTAGGATGCTTCCATTTTAACGGTGTCTGGACCAAAAGGGACGCACTTCCTGTACCAAAAGCTATGGATGCTTCCATTTTTGACAGGGAGTGTGACACCAAAAATGGACGCTGGAACAAAATGGACGCACTCCTATACAAAATCTATGGATGCATCCATTTTTGACAAAGTTTGGTCAAAATACAAACCAAGGTATTTGAAATCAGTTTTAAAAAAAAATGGACGCACTCTGTACAAACTCTATGGATGCTTCCATTGTTGGTAGGGTGTCTGACCAAAAAATGGACGATGACCATAAATGGACGCACTCTGTAACACTCTATGGATGCTTCTATTTTGGTCAATGGTGTCTGACCCAAAAATGGACGCTTGACCAAAAATGGGCCGCACTCTGTACAAAACTCTAGGTGCTTCCACTTTTGACAGGGTGTCTTACCAAAACTGGACGCTTGACCAAAAATGGCGCACTCCTGGATAAACTCTATGGATGCTTCCACTTTTGGTCAGGGTCATTCAATCAAATGCTTAAAATTTAACACTTTTAACAAAAAATGGACGCACTCTGTCCAAACTCTATGGATGCTCACATTGGTCAGGGTGTATGACAAAAAATTGACGCTTGACCAAAATGGACGCACTCCTGTAACAAAACTCATAGGATGCTTACATTTTGGTCAGGGTGTCTGACAAAAAAATGGACGCTTGACAACAAATGGACGCACAATAGTACAAACTCTATGGATGCTTCCATTTGGTCAGGTGTTGACCCCTAAAAAAATGGACGCCTGACCAAAAATGGACGCACTCTGTACAAAAACTCTATGGGACGCCACTTTTGGTAAGGGTGTTGGACAAAAATGGACGCCTGACCAAAAATGGACGCACTCGGGTACCCAACTTTCTGGATGCTTCCATTTTTGACAGGGTTGTCTGACCAAAAATGACGCTTGACCAAAAAATGACGCACTCATGTACAAACTTTAGGATGTTCATTTTGACAGGGGTGTGACCAAAAAGGCAGCTGCTCAAAAAATGGACGCACTCTGTACAAACTCTATGGAAGCTTCCATTTTTGACAGGGTCAAGCGTCCATTTTTTTTTTTTTTTTTTTTTAAAAATGGAAGCATCCATAGAGTTTGAACAGGAGTGAGGTCCTCCATTTTTTGTCAAGCGTCCATTTTTGGTCAGCACCCTGACCCCAAAAGGGAGCATCCATAGAGTTGTAACAGGAGTGCGTCATTTTTGGTCATGAGTTCCATTTTTGTTCAGACCCCTGTCCAAAAATGGATAAGGATCCATTAGAGTTGGTACACGAGTGCGTCCATTATTGTCAGCATAGCATGCATAGAGTCTGTAAAGGAGGCAAAGAAATAAAAATTGTACTGTTAAACTTTTCAGTAAATCACTACCTCTTGCCGAATTGTGGCGGAATATTATTAGAAGATCATATTACAAACACGCAGTTAGTAACATGGAAATCAATATATTCAAAGTGGAAAACCGCAAAATCATCGTAAAAGAGCCCCGGTATACCTGGTAATGCCTTTTGCAAAGATAGGTGGTCCCTTACATGAAGTAATAGCTGCACTGGAATTGTGAAGCTGTTCCATTTCTCGTGCGTCCATTCTGGTCAGGAACACCGGACAAGCGCATGTGTTTTTTTTAACAGGTTAACTGCGCTGGCATCCCAGGGAAAGAATAATAAATAACATCCACCATGGATATTAACACGAATGAACCGGATCTTTTCAATAGTCTAAAAAAATACATCCTTTGTTTTCCCACAAAAACCTTGATTGGTTTACTGAAAAGTAAATGACATGGGTGTTTCTTTCGATAAACAGTTCAATGTTTTCTAACTTTCGGCAAAAATGACCAACATCAGCTGATCGGTCAGAATGAAAAAGGTCCCTACCACATATATTTGGCCTGGAAATGGTTAGTCTTGTTGAGTGGTCAAAGCAGAAGAGGTTGAACAGATTTCCTGAACGGTCCAGTCGAGCGGCCCTTTAAGATTTTCCAAACAATGTCTGTTAAAGAGAGTAACCGTGTGGATCGGATTACTTGTGCAATCTTCTTTTAGAACCAGTAGAGTCAATCAATCTAACAATCGGCACACGCAGTGATTTCTTTGTCAAGCACCCAGGGGACAACGTGGGTCATTGGGAAATTTTTTCCCCCCTTTCACTTGGATTGCCTTGGTGCGGACCCTGATAAGCACGGTCAAAGACTAAAGGGAAAATGTCATGATTCTGAATATTTTGAACATTTGGTATGGATGGAAAGTTAAGTAACGTAGATTAACATAAAATCAAAATAAGTGAAAATTGTCCTTTGCCCGTTTAATTTCCCGCCCAAGAGCTTACTCGAAAACGATTCCGACAAATCCACATCGCAGGCAAAATGGTGACGTCAAGTGATGACCATCCATAATTAGATCGTTGTGACCATCATATCGCCAGTGTTGCCACTTCAGAATAATTAATTAAACACAACGAAATGGAACAAAAAAGGTATCTGTACATTTTTTTTTCTAATTTTGTATTACTTTCTATTAATCCATCAATATTACCAGTTGTCAGCAATAACAATTCGAGCAAACACGATGTTTTGGGCCCCCTCCGTGCCCCTCGATTATATATTTTGTTTGAAATCTTTGCTTCCCCTATCATCCCGCTTCTTCCTTTCCTGTCAGCTCCTGTTAAGCCCCCACCCTTCCTAGTATCCTCTTTTGTTTTGTCTTTCCCGATCTGATCGCATTTGGGAGCTACGTGACGTCACGCGTTGGGCGCTTTGTCAATGAAGCCCTGGCGAAAAATCCGCCCGTTTTCGTATGTCAAAAAAGCAAAATTAAAAGTGGCCTCTATTGTGTTAATTTACATCAAATTGTATTATTTGTTTGCGGGAACATCGTGAGTATTGGGTTTTACATATATTTGTGAATGTAAGTCCAACTGGAGCTTGACAAAACTTGGACATATTTCCTTAAGGCCTAATAAAAAGGTTTGATTGGCGTAACCCGACCGACCCTATTTACAGCCGAGCGACGAAATAAAAAACCCTGTTTTACGGCCCCACCGACCCTGATTTTCAGTGTGCAGAAGTTTTTTGTTTTAGTTGTTCCAAAAATATGTAAAATCAGCCTGTTTTTCGCCCAAATTTATCAATTTTAAAAAAAAAAAAAAAAAAAAACTTGTTTGTAAAAAAAATGTCATTTTTTATCTTTTTTTTTTTTTATGTTTTGGGCTATTTTAGGCCCAATTTTTTGAGCTCCAGAAAAGATAAAAAATAAAAAAAAGAGAAAACATTGCCCGACCGACGACCCTACTCGAAAGGTCGCTCGCCCGTAAAACAGCGGTTTTTGCTTTTTCGTCGCCCGCCATAAATATTTTATTTTTGGGGTGCAAAAAAAGATGTCATTGATGAGTATACTTCGGTACTCTAACTCTAAAGGATTGGCAGGACATTTCAAAATGACAAAATAAAAGAAGTTATACAGAAGAGTGAAGATGTGCCATTTGTTTTGGTGTTGTGTCATATAATGTTGTTGGGGTATGTGAACATAAAAAAAAAAACAACAAAAAAAAAAAAAAAACAAAAAAAAAAAACGACCTCCCCTACCATATCTATTGTTTTTTTTTTTGTCTTCTTTATGTTACGCCAATCAAACATTTTTTTTAGACCTTACTTTGGATTTGGATTACTGATAATGGTGTGATTTTTTCTTTGTCTGCGATTTCCGCAAAAAGAAAAGTCGTTGTGGGGGCTTCGTCCACAGTCGCGAAAGCGTACTTCCATGATAGTTCCTAACGGAGAGTCAACAATCCGATTATGTATGGGTGCCATATTTATTTAAAATCAATACATTGAACGACAATGGACCATGGAAAAGAGGTTCGCCGATAAGGGAAAAAAATCCGATGTTATAAATAGTCATGCTAATTAGCAGCCGTCATTCATGACGGACTCACTACAACTGCTACTCTTCGTTAAAATCCGCTGCGCTGACGTGTACCGTCGTCATGGTTAATTTACCTGATGTTCGCAGGAAAGTGAACATTAGTTTATTTTTTACACTCTCGTTACTTAGTTTGTGAGCAAGTTCCATATCAATGTTATCATATCCAAAACGGAAAGACATGAATTCACCATATATAATCACAAAGAATATATAGATAAAGATAAAACATCCATTACAATTTCTTTGTCAGAAACAATTTAACTTTGTGTTTCATTAAAATCAAGAAAGATTTTTTTTTAATTTCCAAAAGTATGTAAGGAAGAGTCTGTTTTCCTCAAAGAAATAAAATGACAATCCTTTCCTTTTCCATATTAAAAAAGAGAGATAACAAAACATACATTAAAAAGAGCCGAACCATAACAAACTCACAAAAAAGCATATTACAAATAAGACAGAAAAGCGACAGACATCCAAAATTGTTTTGAATAATCATACTAATGATGTTTAAGTTCGGGCCTAAACCAATGGGCATGAGTGGCCTTGTGGAATTCTTCGTTTACTTTATACTCTAACCAGGAAGTGATGACTTATTTGGTTAAATTTGTGAGGGATAAATGGAGTAGATTTATGACCAAAAATGGACGCTTGACCAAAAATGGACGCACTCCTGTCCCAACCTCTATGGATGCGTTCCATTTTTGGTCAGGGTGTCGCACAAAAAATTGACGCTTGACCAAAAATGGACGCACTCCTGTTAAAACTACAAACCTGATGGATGCTTACATTTTTGGTCAGGGTGTCTGACAAAATGACGCTTGACAAAATGGACGCACTCCTGTACAAACTCATGGATGCTCCACTTGGTCATGGTGTCCTGCAAAAAATGGACCTTTGACCAAAAATGGACGCACTCCTGTACACACTCTATGGATGCTTCCTTTTTGGTCAGGTTCTGACACAAATGGCCTGCCTGACAAAATGGACGCACTCCGTACAAACTCTATGATGCTTTCCATTTTTGACAGGGTTTCTGACCAAAAATGGACGCTTGACCAAAAAATGAGCGCACTCCTGTACAAACTTTAAGGACTGCTTCCATTTTTGACAGGGTGTCTGACCAAAAATGGACGCTTGCTAAAATGACGCACTCTGCACAAACTTCTAATTGATGCTTCCATTTTTTTTGACAGGGCAAGCGTCCATTTTTTGTCATACACCCTGACTAACAAAATGGAAGCATCCATCGAGTTTTTGAAACAGGATGCGTCCATTTTTTGTCAGCGTTCCATTTGTTGGTCAGACCCCTGACCAAAAGGAAGCATCCATAGATTTGTACAGGAGTGCCAGTCCCATTTTTTGGTCACTGCGTCCCTTTTGTGGTTCAGACACCCTGTCCAAAAATGGAAGCACCATATAGTTTGTACCCGAGTGCGTCCATTATTTGTCAAGCATGGCATAGAGTCTGACTAGCAGGAAAGTGCAACGAAAATAAATTTGTACTGTTTAAAATTTTCAGTAAATCACTACCTCTTGCCGAATTGTGGGCGAAACATTATTAGAAGATTATATTACAAACAACGAAGTAACACGAACTCAATAATATCAAATGAAAACCGCAATTCACGTAAAAGAAGCCGCGGTATACCGGTAATGCCTTTGAAAGACTAACGTGGTCCCGTAACATGAAGTAATGTTCTAGCTGCCACGTGGAATTTGTGTAGTGCTTCCACTTTCGTCGTGCGTCCATTTCTGGTCAGAACACCGGGCCCAAGCGCATGTGTTTTTTTCAACAAAACGTGCGCTGTGCCATCCCCCAGGGAAAGATTAATAAATATACAGCCAACCATGCTATATTTCACACGAGGAACGCGATCTTTTCAATAGTCTAAAATAAATACATCCTTTGTTTTACCCACAAACCTTGAATTGGCTTACTGAAAGTAAATGACATTTGGCTGCTTTCTTTCGATAAAAAGTTCAATGTTTTCTAAACCTTTCGGCAAAAATTGCCAACCATCAGCTATCGGTCAGAATGTCCAGAGTCCCCTACCACATATATTTTGCCTGGAAATAGGTTAGTCTTGTTTTGAGTGTCAAGCATGAAGCGGTTGAAACAGATTTCCTGAAAGGTCCAGTCGAGCGGGCCCTTTAAGTTTTCCAAACAATTTTTCCTTGTAAATTAGAGTAACCGTTGGTATACGATTAAACTTGTGTCATCTTTCTTTTAGAACCATAGATATCAATCAATCTAAACAATTTTCCACACCAGTGTTTCTTTGATCAAGCCCCCGGGGCAACTTGGGTCCATTGGGAATTTTTTTCCCCCTTTCCCTGATTGCCTTGGTGCGACCCTGCTAAGACTAGGGTCAAAAAAGAAAACTTTAAAGGAAATATGTCATGATCTTAATATTTTGAAAATTTGGTATGGATGGAAAGCTTAATACGTAGATTACATATAAATCAAAATAAGTTGAAAATTAGTCCTTTTGCCCTTTTTATTTCCCGCTCAATAGCTTACGTCGAAAACGATTCCGACAAATCCACTACGCCGAGGCAAATGGTGACGTCAAAGTGATGACCAATTGACCATCCATAATTTACATCGTTGTGACCATCATATCGCAGTGTTGCCACTTCAATAATAATTAACACAACGTAAATGAAACCAAAAGTCATTCTTCTGTTAACTTGTTTTTTTTCTAATTTTATTATTACTACTTTCATTAATATCCATCATATACAGTGTCACAATAACAATTCGAGTCACACGATGTTTTTTGGTCATCACTTTGACGTCACGAGTTGGCTTTTGGATCAATGAAGCCGTGGCGAAAAAAAAAAATCCCCGCCCGTTTTCCTTCGTATGTCAAAAGCAAAAATTAAAAAATGCCTCTTTTTGTTAATTTTACCGTCAAATGTAATTATTATGTTTTCGGGAATTCGTGATGTATTACCTAATATTTTTAATGAATGTCAGTCAAACTGATCTTGACAAAAATCTTGACATATGTCCTTTAAGGCCAAAAAAATGTTTGATTGCGAACCCACGCGACCCTATTTTTTTAAACCAGCCGAGGCGACGAAAAATCCAAAACCCTGTTTTACGGCCCCCCGACCCTGATTTTTTCAGTTTGCAGAATTTTTTTTTTTTTTGGAGTTTTTCCAAAAATCATGGTAAAATCATCATCCGTTTTTAGCCCAAATTTATCAATTTTGTAATTTGTTATAGAAAAATTTGTTTTAAAAAAATTTCATTTTTTATTAATCCTTCTTTTTTTTTTTTTTATTTTTGGGCTATTTTAGGCCAATTTTGAGCTCCAGAAAAGATAAAACATAAAAAAAGAAACATTTGCCGACCGCCGACCCACTCGAAAGGATCCGCTACTCCCGTCAAACATTGTTTTTCTTTTTTCGTCGCCCGACCATAAATATTTTTTTTTTATTATTTTTTTGTGTGCAAAAAAAAGTTGTTCATTAATGGACGTCATACTCGGTCTTCTAACTCAAGGATTGCAGGACATCAAATGACAATAAAAAGATGTGTTAACAGAAAAAGTCAAGATGTGGCCATTGTTTGTATGTGTGTCATATATTTTGTGTTCTGTAATGTGAAACTAAAAAAAAAACAAAAAAAAAAACAAAACAAAAAAAAAACGACCTACCTACCCTATTTCCCTATTTTTTTCTATGTTACTGCCAATCAAACCTTTTTTTAGACGCTTACTTTTTGCGGATTTGTTACTGAAAGGTGATTTTTCTTTGTCGAGATTTCCAGCACAAAGAAAATCGTTGGTGTGGTTTCGTCCACAGGTCCGCGAAAAGCGTACTTCCTGAATATTCCTAACGGAGATTCAACTCCTCCGATTATAATTATGTGTGCCATATTATTTAAAAATCATACATGAACGACAAATTGACCATGGAAAAAGGAGGTTCATATAACGGGAAAACTGCCGATGTTATAATCCGTCATGCTAATTAGCAGCCGTCATTCATGACGGACTCACGACACTGCTGACTCTGCCGTTTAAACCTCGGTGACGCTTGACGCGTATCCGTCGTCATGGTTTAATTTACATGCATGTTTGAAGAAAATACATAGTTTTCTATTCCTTTACACCGTTTTATTTTAGCTTTTGTGATGCAATTTCATATCATGCTCTGATCATAGTCCCAAAACGAAAGACAGAATCCCCAAATATATAAATAAAGAATCATATAGATAACAGATAAAACATCCATACAATTTCTTTTTGTCAGAAACATTTTTAACTTTGTTTTGTTTTCATTAAAATCAAGAAAGATTTTTTTTTTCAATTTTCAAAATTATTAAGGAAGAGTCTTTTTCCTCAAGAAATAAAAGACAATCCTTTCCTTTTCCATATTAAAAAGAGAGAATAACAAAATAATAAAACGAAGACCTAAACCATAACAAACACAAAAAATCATCATACAAATAAGCATAAAGAAAGAGACATACATCCAAAATTGTTTTTGGAAACTTCAATACGATGCCTCGTGTAGTTCGTGCCTAAACACGTGCTGAAGTTGCCTTTTGGACTTCTTCGTTTACTTTCTACTTTCTACTCTACCAGAAGTGACGACTTATTTGGTTAAATCTTGTCGATAGCTCAATCAGGTTAGATTTATCTGGTGATACAATATATGATAGGTATTATCCCACCGACGGATTATAACATCGCCAGTTAATTCCATGTAACCAATGCATCTCACAACAAACCAAACTCACAGCAGCCAACCGGAAACTTCAATTACCATCGTTAATAGACCGTATTCAATTAATAGCCAGCCATGTTGTTTGACACAGAAGACCATCCAGTACTACAATACATTCAACTATCAATGAGCCCCTGTACGCTCGCTAAACATGGATCGATTGACATCTTGAATGTATTGTCGTCCTTGAATGTATGCATCTTGTCCACCAACATGTCTGGTGCTGACGTCATGTTGAATACGGTCTATTGAGACAAAAGTCTGTTGGTCATCTAGTGAAGTAGATAGTCATAATTTTCACCAAGATCGTGCACTTCTGGACAAAAGCATGACACTTGGCACAAACATTCCTTTGGGTGTAAAGCAATTTCAGAAGGGGTACCCAAAAATTCGACCACATTAATGACGTCATAGGCCACGCCCTTTTTTATACATATTTCGTAGTCATGTTAAACTAATAACTTTCAATAATCAAATATCAAGTTTGGTATCAAATTAAAGCTTGAGACATGGAAGGCTAAAATGGTCTAAATATTTGAATATTGGTAAGTAGAGGTCAGTTGGGTTCATTAAAGTCATACGTTACCATTGGCCAGTTTTGTAGCTGGTAACCATAGTACATAAGAAGCGGATGGTCTTTTCACACCAGACCTCTTCAACCATTTTTCTCGAATACAACTTAGCAGAAGCCTTTGAGAAATGTCTAAAAAACTTGGCATAAAACGTGGATGGCTACAAATAAAAGACCTCCGTTTTGCTGACTATAGAATCTCATCGCTGACTCAGAGGATGATCTGCAACCTGATTGAGCACAGTGCATCATGTAGCAAGAAATATGGAGGAGATCATATACGAAAACAAAAGCTATGGTACTTCTACCGTGATGACCAGCTCCCCAATAAATGATCCAGCTTGATGGTTCCACCACTTGAGCAGGTTACAGATTCAAGTACTTGGGCGAGTAAAGCTCTAACACAATTTCAAACGACTCCACCAGCGAAAATCAAAAGCAGATTATTATTGGCATCAACAGCACTAGGGAAACTTACAGAGAGTCTGGAGTGAGAAAGACATCTCACTCTCCACCAAATTACGACTTGTTAATTCCCTAGTCAACCAAGTGCTTCGTATGGATCTGAAACCTGGACCATCAAAAAGAATGAAAGAAGAAGTGAAGCAATTTGAGATGCGATGCTACAGATAAATCCTTAATATCAGCTGGTAGGATAAGATCCGGAATGAAGAAGTTTTGTCAAGAATCTCCTCCTGCCACTTTCAACCAAAAAGGATCTACCTCGTTCACTGCCTCGCAGCTGACTGTTTTGGTCACTTGTGCAATTGAACAACATCCGCCCTACCCAAACGCATTTTTTATGGAAACTGTCGCAGGCACAAACAGACAAGGAAGACCAAGGACGAGATGGGAAGATGACATCATTGTGGGCACACCTCCACACGCTTTTTGGCAGCGCAAGATGGAATCGAATGGTCTAAATTTTGTTCGAGGAGCCAACGCCTAATGGGACCTGGTGCATAGATAGATAGCTAGATAGAACCATAAGTTTACGGGCTTGGTGTCAAGTCTCAAAATCAAAATGTGATATCCCATTGGTCACTCCTATGGGTATGTTGAATAATTGCATGTGAGACGCAAACCACAACTACTTTACTGCAATATAGATATCCCACACCACGCCCCTTGATTATTAGTAGGACACACAGTAATCGGAACTTGAGGTTTCTTGTATAAAAACTGTCATTTAAATTAGCAATGAATAATTCACTTCGATACTTTTGCCGGTTATTGATAGGCCAGTCAAATAGGAAAACATAATGACTATCACTATTGCAACAGATTTATTTCTCCAGAATTGTATTTGGGAAAACCTTTAAAACAACATAATCAAAAGTTTGGTTACCAAACAAAGTAGTAGAATAGGTTGGGGCAAAGTTTATATATCACGTCAAAATATTGAAATGGTCGAATGAGCCGACAAAGATTTCATCGCCTTTCAAGGGATAAAAAGGTGTATTTTCTCTATCTGGAAGCGGCAAAATAGGCTTCAAGGTCACAATGTGAAAATTTTTTAGATTAACCGTTTGTTATAAATTTACTGTCAATTGCTCTGTTATCAAATATTATGTCAAATATACTGGTTTGCAATATATGATATTGTGTGGGCCTACTTAGAATGCAAATGTGACAGGGGCTATGTGAGTACTACGTTAAACTAATTCTATATTACTGTCAAACCAAGAATCTATTATACAATTTATACTTAGTGTGACCAAATGGACAAATTTTAAAACCGTTTGGAGCAATTGGACAAATTTTACCAGGATGACCTTGAATTCTGTATGTGCCTATTGTAATAAACTATAGATCACAGATAACTGTCGAACTATAACTTTTATCAATTCGAACAATTACAACGTTTACCCCTGTACAAACTTTGACCCCGTATTCCTACATATTCCACAATGTCGATTTGTTTAATTTAAAGTATTATTAGTCACTTTGGCAATAATTAACACCAAAATTATAAATCCCCCCAACGTTTATACACGTGAATAAAAAAAAAATTGGTGCAGGAGTTACAGATGACTTTGACCTTGAAAAAACACGGAATCATATATTTTGTTGTTGTTTTAATAAGCAACTCTAATATGCTTCAAATGTTGAAAAATGAAGAAACGTTAACAAATAAGCCATATATACCATTTTTTAAGCACAAACCATCTTTTTTCTCCATTCCATGGGATTTTACACAGTTAACGAGAATACGTCAATGTACGATAATACGACCTCGCATTATGAAAGTAATGATTACCTATGTTTTTTTTTGTTTATTGATCTCATAATAGCCATAATCCTCCTTCATTAATCTTCAAAAAGAAGTAAATGTCACGCAACAAATCTCACCCATAACCCTGATGTGTAAATGAAAAGGGTTTTAACACTATTAATGGATCCAGGTATAGAATACAAGTTAGTCCAATTAAAAGGGACTGAACCTTTGCAATATCCCTAAAACAATGGGAAGATCTTGTTTTCTTTGCTCTGCAACAGGTAAATTGGGTGTTTGGATTCGTCATATCAGTTGGCACATTGTATCTAATTAAATTCATTGATTAATCCGTGTCGAAATATCAAAGAAAAAATGTACCATAGTTGACAAAGGCGTCATGATATTGATATTTACATTTTCACAAACACAAGTGTAATGTGTGTAAATCCCACTGGAATGGGCGAAAAAATAGGTGTGCTTCCAAAATTGGTCATATCTGGCATATTATTTAATCGATTTCTTTTAATTTTTTTCAACATTTGGAAGTATATCAGAATGTGTTTTATAAAACAACAACAAATCTATGATATAGCGATTGCATTAAGTCCGATCATCTTTAAACCTTGCACATTTTTTTTTTGCATTCACGATTATATTTGCGGTTGTGAAAAGCTGTTGTGTTTTTAAGTGAAGTTTAATACTCTACGTAATTAAGCATGAAGTACTGCTTGCAGAGATTTATAACCAATAGGGGTCATACATGGTTAATGTTTGTACCTGGTTGATGGTTGCCGATTTTCACAAGTCCGGTCAGTGGTGACAAGGGAGTTTGGGAAGTAGCTAAAAATGTCTTCAAACTCATGTCAGTGCCTCATAGCATTCATCTTAAATTTGTTCTTCAAACCACAACAACACAAAATAATAAAATAAATAAATACATTTAAAAATAATAAAATTTTAAAGTTATAGCTTTTTTTTTGAGTTTCCAATCAAACATAATTGATACAGCTTGAGGTTTAGGGTAAAGGTAATTCACTCAAAATAAAAAATTTATATATAATTATAATCAAGTAAAATATAATAAGGTAATATATACAAAGATGTACACAACGATGATAGTCCAAAACTGAAGAAAAGTCCAATCCACTGAACGTTTGCCTGTCCAAAAGGTTTGTATTATTTGTTCAAATTACTGGAACTTTTGGCATTAATGAACATCAATGACGTGTGGATAAAAATAAGGATGGTGTCAGGAGTTTTACAAGAACCCGATTGAAGGAGGATGTCTGGACTGAAGCTTGTAGCAATCGAGCAAAATAACACCATTTGACCTGACACTTATCGAAACTTCTACATAAGTACCCAACACACTAGTTCACACTCATACCGGCCATTAAAAACAGGAAGGATAATACTTGAAGCCCAGGCTTTCTTTCTATGTGTCAAACTAGAAAATCACATCCATGAACACTCCACACAATGAATGAAATCTTAAAGAAAGGACCAAACCGAACAAACCAACAATGAAAGAGCCATTTTGAAGTTTCTTGGTGACTTGGCATTATATGATAGAACACACTGCCTGGCCTCCCTGTCCACATAGAATGGCTTCGTGCTGTGGACCATCATTGGCAACATTCTTTGGTGGTCTGTTGGAACAACACGTCTTGTTAAAAGCCGGTATTCCATGTTTGAAACTTCTATTCAATTCTGAAAGCTGGCACCTCCTACGGACCCTAGCACAACCATCAAGTTTCAGCACTCTTATACATGGGCAAAAGCTTCAACGGAATGCTTTGCAGCTCACAAAATACTTTTGATGGATCATTTTTTCTAGATTTGGAGGCGGTCTAAATTATTTACCTTGGTCAAGAAAGGCGGTCCCAATTATGTCACCACCGGATCGCTGTAGTGCTACAGCCTTCATTGGCATCGGAAAATACAATTGAAAAGACGAATATTATTGTGCCTTTTTGAGGAATTTATATGGTACAACAAGACTTTCAGTGCATCATAAAGGGACATCTTTGAACAATACTAAATATGACTGACAAAGAGCCCACCTTCCAATACTGTGATAGAATTTCTTGTTTCATATAGTGCTTGATGTGATATTGATGTGCACCGTCGCTATCACCAAGCCGTTCGTGCTATCAAGAGTTCTCGGAAGCACTTATCACCCCTGGGGTTCGTCCGCGCAACTCAGTCGTAACTCTACGTGAATACTAATGTCTAGCCTGAGTGGGATCAACTTATCCAAAGCACTGTGTAAATAGTATGAAAAGGTCTATTAAAATGTAGGACCATACGCATGAGTTAGTATACACGTATAGGTTACGCATGAGGTTCGCGAACGGACCCCTGGTTCTTGCCAGGAACTGTCTGGATTTCAATTCCATGCAGAAAATTGTTTTCCTGAAAATATCAGAGGGATTTTTTTTGAGACATTCCGGGTTACCAAAAAAAGGCTATGATAAAGTTCCCCCGTATGTCCATCAAAATGCTCAAGCTCTTAGATCTAAGCTCTGGGTTGGACTGCTACTACTGCTCATGGGATGTTGTCATCTCCTGAAAGCTATTTAGACCTTTGCTACCTGAAAGTATAGAGAACTGCTGAAGTATGGCTGCAAGAAATTGCCTCTATTGCTTAGTGAACGGCAAGTGGCTCGCCACTCGCCACATATGTTTTGTTCCTGGACTTCGTTTGCTGTGCCTTATCATTTGTCCATGGAAAATGTTCTCCATAGACCTGGGGACTCAGACTTCCTAATTATTCGGTTTTTTGAATTTGGACAATTGTATTTGAAGTAGACTCTGACAGAGTATTAGACTGCAATTTCAATTCCAATCACTTCTTGGTTGCATGAAGTCATAACCCCCCTCACCCCCCTGTGACGTACACAGTAAAAAAGTGTACTTTTTGATTTACTCAGTTTTAGTAACAGTCCCTTTTTGCAAAACTTTATTAGTTTCCTTAACAGATCTGGACACATCAGGGCGATTAACTGAAGAAAAAAAACATAAAATAAAATCAAAGCTGTCCATCTTTAGGGTAAACTTCCCATGAATAACCTTTGATGAAAGTCGTTGCAGAAAACTTCAATTTGTACATCCTGAACCGACGAAATCCATCATATCTTAATAATGAACACAATTCTTTAAAAGACGAACGTTTTAAATCAAAGAAGTCATTACCAACTTCAAATTTGCATCTCCTGTTTAAAATAACATAAAAGTAGTAACGAGGTGCTTGATATTGCCATTTTGGGAATGTAAGGCAGCAGCATGTCACTTTTTTTGTAATATCCAACACATAATCTTCAATTAATTTGTGAAATTGAATATGCCTATTTGTTCATTAAACTACATAGTAACTCTTACCTTGATATGAAACAAAATCAAGTTATTTGGATTATTTTTCATTTTTTTTACAATGTCAAAATTTAGTTTGACAAGTACGCGGATCTACCCTTTATTGTATGCACGTCATGTGGTGGAATTTGGATACCAAATTTGGTGAAATTTAATATCAAAATGACCTCCACTGACCTTAAAGGACCTATAATGACCCCCAATGCTAGATACCCTACTAAAGTTCTGTTAAGACAACTCTTTATGTTCCGGGGCTCTTCATTTTGATACCACACATGATAGGTTTTCTGAGGATTTCCATTTTCCATAATTAAGCAATATGGAAAAAAGGTGGCGGGCATATGACGTCATTAATGAGGTACCCGATTTTTGGGCACCCTTCTAAGTTTTACTTTGTACACCCAGTAATGTCTGTGCACGGTTCATGCGTTTTGTCCAGAAGTGCACGATGTTATGGTTATCTCTAACACTAATCTCGCGTACACCGCAACAGAAAGAGTCAAGCTCCCAGCCGATGTAACAGGCAATTGAATCCGAAATGCTCGAATAATACAGGTGGCCTATTGTGACTTTGGTATTTCTCCCGTGGGGTAGAAAGAATTTAGTAAATCATTAAGGACATGGTATTTATGGAATGATACAACTTTAACAGAGACGTGCCAAAACCCACCTTATCAGTTAGGTCGTAATCATTTTGTTCTCTCTTGTCCGGTTTTGACATCGTCCGAATAAAGGCAACGATTCTTTGTAACGCCCGATTTTAGGGTCTTGTCCTGGTGTAAGATTTTCATAGTTAGACGAGTAAAGACTCTTTTATGGAATAATCTGTACATCCTGTAATCATTTGATCCTCTATAGAAGATTTCATGCTAGGCTAATTCCATTAGGTCCTTACATTGAGGATGAACCTTTTAGGGTTAATTGCTATGAATCCATATCTCGGTGCTGTAGCGGCAAATGAGCTGTCGCCAGTAGTTTTTAGTTCCCGATTACATGGAGTTGTCCTGTTTGGAAAAAAAAAATCACTTTTTAAAACCTCAATGATTTGGAAAGATTTAAAAGAGGGTATTGATATAGATACATTTGTGATTACAGAAGGTTGTATTAGCTGCAACCCAACAATCTACGAATAATTGGACATTTTTATATCATATGCCAGCTCCGCTTCCTCTTGGGAAACCGATGTCCAGTAATACCATTAGTTTACTTTTGCAGCCGTATAAGCGGCAGCGGCGCCTATTTGTGAATTTTTTTTCACTATTTATTGAATTGGTGGCGATAAACAAGGACATAAAAAATGATCCTCAACTTGTAATCACTTTGACGTCCATATGCGAAACCCACTAATTAGTCCAATAGTTTTATGATTGATCAACAAATTGCACAAGAAACCATTTTGGGTGTTAATATCTGTTATATGGGGGGCAAATCTACACTGCAGCTCAGATTCCAGACGTCCGTTTTTCCCTCCCCGAGATCCAGATCACGGGAGACCGTTTATGAACTCTACACGGCGCAGAGAGTGCGAAAGTACAGCGACCTTTCGGCGTAAAGGGTACAAATGCTACGCTTAACCTTGGTGATCGAGGACTACTTTACGCGTAACCTAAAATTACGCTGCATAAAGTGCAGCGACACAACCAAGCGTGAGCACACCATGCACGCGTGCAGATCTGGATCAAGTTTGGCCGTTGCCCGTGTAAGACGCAAACTGGATACGAGAATTGGATCCGATCTCTGGATCTGCGCTGCCGTGTAGATTTGCCCCATTGTCTAACAACACTATATTAAAACGCTTACCAAAAATCCATCCTACACTAACTACTTCGTAATTGACATAACAGTTGTCATGAATGGTCTAGTATGACCAACCATAATTTTGTCATGATTCGTCATACAGTATTGAATGACGAATTATAATTAAAAA